>JAPQRN010000026.1:19744664-19760175 GCA_037367275.1 Coranthus polyacanthus
GGCTGCAGAATAAGCTAAAGATTGTGTCTGAAGTAATGCATTCTCCACTAAGAATGAAATAAAAAAAACTTTGCCGCCACCTTTTAAACCTGCTGGTCAGGAGTGTCTGATAGAGTAGTTTTCATTTCAGCGGGGACTTGTTAAGCCTCAGATCATAGGACTGCAGTGTTACTTCAGCCAGAAGGCATCATAGTTTTGGCTTCACCACTGAGATAGAAATGCCAGCTGGCTCTGCAGCTCTAACATCTCTAACCTGAGATCAGCTTTCTTCCTGCACTGTATTAATTACACTGTGTGACTGTATAACATATGGCCCTAGACCAACTACATGAACTCTGTCTGCACCACAGCCAGCTGATGAGCGATCTCTTTGTTGTCCACGTCAGTAGAGATTACAGGACTATATTTCTTGTACAGTATGGGGCATCAACACCTGCAACGCTCACTGTACGTCTAGCTATGTACACAACAGGAAATAACAGCATTACCTCTCAGAAAAATATGCAATGTATGGATAAACAGTGTGCAGCATTTACTGTCACATTACATCAGCAAGTAGACATGACAGGGATTGTACACATTTACATCACTGGAATACATGTCTTTGTATTATGGTAACATCATCAGTGTATATTGACTTTTGGTGTTTTTGTGGCTCACATTTCATTTTTACATTTAAGACTTTTGGACTGATGAGTGCAGTCTGCAATTTAAGACTTTGTTTCTAAATCCAAGAAAAGCTTTAAAGAACCTATGGTTATTTGACATCACTTCATTTGTTTTATTGCTATATCTAGATTTCCCAAATTCTAAATAAAATATAGTTTATCACTTGTATAGTGAAGAAAAGGTATAACCTGTGACTAAACAAAGACATTAATTGAAAGTGACAGCTCCATGTGACATATTACAAGTTTTGAAACATTAACCACCGAGGAGGTTATACAGTTGCCTGGGTCTGTTTGTTTATTGGTCTGTCTGTCTGTCAGCAGGATTACACATAAACTATTGCACCATTTTGATGATGCAATAGTCACAGAATTTTTATTCACTCTGGGAGAGACAGAGAGTGAATGAAAAGAGAGAGGAAGAAAAAAGAGAGAAAGATAATTTTTTATGTCTGATATTCAGATATAGTCTAGACATTGAAACTATCGTGGCAAGTGTCAGTTAAGGAAAATGCTGCTGGTATGATGTTAATTTGACCATCAACAGATCCTAATAACAAACAGTAGAGGGCAGCAATATAGGAGTGTAGCGTCTAGTCTCCCTAACCCAAGAAGAAGAAGAAGAACAAAGGGACAAATACTGGAATTTTTAAATCATAATTTCTAACATGACGAGATAGGGCATTTGATTGAATGACAGGACTGTGGGTCCTTGGTGGAGGTAGGCCCTCCACCGAGTGCCCTTCTAGTCCACTACTTTATGTTTTTATATGTTCTGATATTTATATTTCTCTAATATTGGTCCAAGAGACATTTATAGGATGTCACCTGCAGCTGTGTATTGCTTGTTTAAAATGCAACTTGGGAAAGTACTTACTCTGCTTTATCATGGAGCAGATTCATTATTTCCATATTTGACCTGGATTGAACATTCTGTAAAGAAGCTGTAAATGTTTATATTTGTAGTAAGAGTACAATATAGTCATGCAAAAGCCTCAGGATATTCACATTAGTGGCACAAACTGGTGTCTGTGCTTCCAAGTCCATCTACATACTTACAATCCTTTTCCTCCCTTTTTCTCTTTACAGCACTACCATTCTCCTACTCTCGATGTGAGGCCGTGTTTGAGTGTTAATCTAAAAACACATGACCATCTGAGATCAAACCTGAGTGACCAGAGGTTCTCTGAGGTAGAAGTTGATCCCTCTATGATCACCAGCTGCCTGCCCTGCACAAAGCCCTGACAGCAGAGTCCCATTGGGAGGAGGGCAGATCGTCCTGCTATTCTGCCCATACAAGGGTGCGTGATCTCCCATGTATTCGGGCCCATCCTCTGCTCCATCTTCATCATCCTCTTCTTCATTGTCCTCTCCATCCTTTTCCCAGAGCGTTGTGGAGACATGCTGGTACTCTGCGGTATCCCCACACTCCATCCCTCGGTGGTAGAAGTAGCTGAAGTTTGACACAATCACAGGTACTGGCAAAGAGATGGTGAGCACGCCAGCGATGGCGCACATGGAGCCCACCAGCTTCCCACCAACCGTCTCTGGGTACATGTCTCCATAACCGACTGTTGTCATGGACACCACTGCCCACCAGAAAGCCTCAGGGATGCTGGTGAATGCTGTGTCAGGCCTGTCAACCTCTGCAAAGTAGACAGCGCTGGAAAAGAGTATGACACCGATGAACAAGAAGAAGATGAGCAGGGCGAGCTCACGCAGGCTTGCCTTCAGTGTCTGGCCCAGGATCTGAAGACCTTTTGAATGACGAGAGAGCTTGAAGATCCTGAAGACCCTCACCAGCCTGATGACCCTGATGAGGGCCAGGGACACAGAAGGTTGTGCACCTTTGTCTTTGGCCAGCTCTGTGCCAAGTGTGACGAAATAGGGAATGATGGCGAAGAAGTCGATGGTGTTCATGACGTCTTTGAAGAAGTGTATCTTACTGGGAGCGCAGATGAGGCGCATGACAAGTTCGAAGGAGAACCAGCAGATGCAGATCGTCTCTACAATGAAGAAGGGGTCCTGGAAGGGGGTGAAGCCAGGTGGGATCAACATGGTTTCGTTTGCGATGGTGGGGTGAGGTACGGTGGTGAATTGCTGTAAAAAAAACAAAGGATAATGGAAAAGCGGTCCTAAAAAAAACAAAACATGAGCTATTGCGTCTAACGTACTACCTACAGTACGTCCAATCATCTGTTGCTCATCAAACATGAGTTGGAAAGGTAATATGAAATGAAAGTGGAAATAATGGGAGATTAGAAATAGCTCCATGGAGACAAGGTAAACAGAGGGAAACAAGGATGGAGCAAACAGGAGAGGGATGGAGAGGGGCAGAGGACAAGTGAGAAGAAGTGTTTATTATGAAGGTTTGGCCTCGACACACATTTGGAGTGTGACATCAGTCATCTGGATCTGATTGAGCTGTGAGATCTTTGATACTGTGCTAACTTACCCTCCTCTCCATTTTCACTCCCTCGCTTTATTTTACCTTGCAGACTTTTATAAACCTAGTTTCTCTATATTTAAACACACAAGAAAACATTAGGCTAAGTTCATGTGACTCTGGGTTGTGTTACACCCCAGACACCAGCACAAACCAGGCATCCGACACTACGTTTAACTCGGCTGCTTGTTTTTTTCTGGGAAGTAGCTGCATCTTTGAAATGACTGGGCATTAGTGTCTTTTAACAAGTTAGATCGAGTTACTCTAAGCTTCTGATGGCCTTGCAGCACATATTGTACCTACCACTGTGTATTTATAATATAATATTTACAAAGCAAATTTGAGACACACTGCTCAGATTCTTGGAGTCTTCTGCCACCACATGAAAGTAGTTTTACTATTATATTTTTAAATGTTTTGAATATTTTGGGCACAAAAAATAGTACGCCATTAAGTTTAGATCCATTCATTTGGCTTCAAGGCAGCAGCGGAAGACAGATTTTAGACTGTTGGTTTGACAAAAATAATAAATCTGAAGATGTATTACATTTTCTGCAGTGGTTAACTTTTTTCTACCATTTTTATAGACTTAAATAACTGTCAGATTAATGATAATGAAATTGTTAGTTGCAGCCATTTTTTCAGATTTTAGACAAATTGTGATAAGCTTTGACATATTCTTACAGACAATTAAATAAATAATAATGTATATAATACCCGCAGTGGATTGTAAGTGCTTTTACTCAAGTACTGTAGTACTTGTACAAGTACAAATTTTAGGTCCAAGTACTTGTGCTTGAGTATTTCCATTTTGAGCCACTGTAAACTTCTACTCCACTACATCCTTTTACAGTTTTTCATCCCCTTCCTGTCCAGTGAAAGCCACGTATCTCCAAATATGTTGATTTTGAATTTTTGTGATAAACTGAAGGATGAAATGTTTCCTTTATGGGTTGAGTTTAACTTCTCCTTCCCCTTAAGCTTAAATTAACTCTTGAAAAACCCTCTTGGATTCGCTGGAAAATGCATCGTCACAAAGCTTAAAACAGGCCTATTTTTCTGAGCTCATAAAAAGTTGACTTTTTAGAGATACATGATTCTCACAGCGACAATACCAACATAATATGATTTCATAGAACTTGATCCATTGCTGTAGATTAAACTACTAAATGAACAATGACTACTTTTGCTTTTTATACTTTGTGCAAAGTGCATTTTAATAAAAATACTTATAGTTAAAATAAGTTTTGAATGCAGAACTTTTACTTGCAGTGGAGTACATATGTACTTTTAGAACGATGCAACTATACTGCAGTTAATGGAAACAAGATACAAGAAAGTTGATATATATGCATGTAACTCACATACATCAGGAAATAAAAAAGTATAAAATAAGTCTAACATTTATCTGCAAAGTTTCTTTACAGTTACATTTGGCTACTGTGATAAATGAGTGATTGCCTGGGGACAGGTGTGCATGTTGGTTTGTTTGTTCTAGTGTCCGAAGCATCAGATTCTCTGATCATGTGAGCGTGTCTATCTATGTATGGGAGTAACAGAGCAGAGCTGGTGGTGATGGGAAATGTAAATCCACTGAGCACCTGAATCTCCAGAATCCTCGTCTCCAGGCTACCGAAGTGTATGTGATGCTAATTTGATTTTCGCAGCAGTCATCAGAAAAGTTGATCTGCAAGCCTCGTTTCCATGCCGTTTTCAGTGTGTATGAGTCACAGTGTGTATTAATACAGACATTTGTTTATGTGTTGATGTGCTCTTAGGGTTGTCCTTCCTCTATATATAGCCCTTTAGATCTCCAAGGAGTAACGTGAGACAAGCTCATCTTCTTCCCTTCCTTCACACTTGCCTCTCTACCTTTTCACTCTGTCTCTTCTCGGTACTTTTTAAGTATTTGCTCTATCTAAATGCACTTGTTAGCTCTGGCACTCATCCCTGAGAGGCTGACGAGATAGCATCTCCACAGTAAACATCCACTGAACCTGCTCCGTCTCACTTTCTCCTCTCCTTCTCACCTCCTACTCCTGTTTTTCCACCAGCGGTTTAACTGCTCTTCTCATTCTCAACCTTCATTCCTTCCATCTCAATCAGAGTGGATCAGATTTAACGACAAGTCCAAAATAATCTCAAGAAAATCTCACCCTATAACCTTCTCTACTCTATCTGCTGCCTACTCTTTCTTTAGGTCACTTGTGTAACCTGAATTGCAGTATTTTAACTTCTGGTCATCAGTTCCTTGGTGTTGATAGAAGAGGTAAAGACGTTTGCACCTTGTTCTGCTCAAGTTGGTTTATGTTTGACAAAGTGACACCTGTCAGCACCTTTTGTCCCTCTACGTGTGCCTCATAACTTCCTCATTGCATTGCTTCTTTTCTCTTTGCACCCTGTAGTCACTCATCTGGTTGTCTCCCTCCTTTATGTGTGTAATTTCCACTAAACTCCACCTGCAGCCAGTGGTGGAAGACATATTGAGATCCTCTACCTCAGTAAAATTCAATACAGCAGTGTTAAAATACTCCACTACAAGTAAAAGTCCTGCAAGAAAAATCCTACTTAAGTACAGAAATATTAGCAGAAAAATGCAATTAAAGTACTGATATAAAAGAACTGGTGTGGTTCCTCTGACTAATATATTATTATATATGACAACATAATTAATACTGATCACTGTTAGAGTAACATATTACTGTTGGAGCTGCTGGAGGTGGAGCTAGTTTGACCTATTTTATTTTCTACCCCAGATAAACCTGAGAGCTTTTCTTGAATCTTTGACTTTTAGTGAGATATCTGATGATATGAACATTTATTGAATGAAACCATGTGAAGGAAAATTCACTGTTTGATGGAGCTGTTAACAAATCATAGACATCTGAAATATCCGACTACACACTGGTTTTATTACGCCATCAGAGAACAAAAAGGTTGGAAACCACTGATTTATTGTATTGTGTAAAATCTTCACCTTAAAGTAACTAAAGCTGTTAGACAAATGGTTAAAAAATACAATGTTTGCCTCTGAGATGTAGTCGAGTAGAAGTATGAATTTTCAGAAAATAGGAATATTCAAGTACAAGTACCTCAAAGTACAGTACTTGAGTAAAAGTATTAAGTTTCTCTCCACCTCTGCCTGCAGCTGTGTGAATCCACTTTGTACCTGTCACTCATTTAGTGTCTCTTGTATGTGTCAGCACAATGTAACCTCTCCTCACCTCCCTCTGTTCCTTCTCAATCCTGAACTCAGGCAGAGTTTCCAGGCAGAAGATGAGGATGGAAATCACAATGACCATGACGCTGATGATGGCAATGATCCGCGCCCCACTGGAGGATTCTGGATACTCAAACAGCATCCAGAGGCGACGCTGCAGGTCATTTGCAGGCAATGGTCTCTCCTCCTCTTTCGGGAAGCCCTCATCCTCCTTGAAACGGTCAATGATCTCATCTCCGAGCTCGTAGAAGCGCAGCTCCTCCAGGAACATGTCCAAGGGGACGTTGGCGGGCCTCCGGAGCCTCCCACCTGACTGGTAGAAGTACAGGATGGCATCGAAGCAAACCCGACTCCTGTCCAGGAAGAGTTCATTCCGCAGGGGGTCAAAGTAACGAACACGTCTCTGGGGGTCACCTAGTAGGGAGTCAGGGAACTGAGCCAGGGTGCGGAGCTGAGTCTCATAACGCATCCCTGACACGTTGATGGCCAGGCGCTCAGTCAGAGCCCATCCACTCTTCCACGGACAGCGACGATTCTTCACTTCCCCACTCGAGTCCTTCCCACTGTTCTCTTTCTCCAGCTTGTTGTGCTTGTCTTTGGTCTGCTTGCCTTCATCACCAACCTCCTCAGCTTTCTGTTTGTCTTTTGTCTTTTCTCCTCCTCCTCCTCCTTCTCCTCCTTGATTATCCATCTCTAAGGTTTTTTATTATTTTTATTTTTGTCTTTCTTGTCTCACTTTTCTCGTCTCTTTGCTCTGCAGAGACAAAAGGGATACATGAGAAGACAAAGGTGGAAAGTGATTAGGGTAAACTGTTGGTAGATTAATCTACAGCAGTAGATCATGTTCTGTAAGATCATCATATGTTTGTAGCGTTGCTGTCCTGTCTATATATCTTTAGAAAGTCAACTTTTCATGAGCTCAGACAAACAAGCCTGTTTTTAGCTTTTTGACAATGTATTTTCTAGTGAATCCAAGAGTTTATTTAGCTTAAAAGTGAGGATAATTTTAAACTAAGCCCATAAAGGAACACTTCATCCTTCAGTTTATCACAAATCTGTACTTAAGTATAGCAAAACTTTGACCTTAATCTCCTCTGTGACAGTATTTGAACAATTTTCTAGACAATTAGAAAGACATTTTATTTACATTACATTGCAATATATTTAAAAAAGCAGGACTTGAATAAAAAATCATGCCATTTTGGCAGTTTATTTTTTTCACTAACTTCTGCCACATTTAATATTAGATAGATAGTATATTTGTCCCCATGGGGAAATTAGTATGCAGCAAAATCACATGGCTTTACATTCCAGCACAAACAACAAAAAGACATCATCACATATACACACACCTTGCAGTAACAGAGGTAGGATGTGCATTACCCTTTAAAACTCAGTGGCCTAAGGTAATAAGGTAAAACAGATGGTTTTTTTGTAAATGGAGGGTGGCGGTATCGTTGTCCAGAAGGCAACATTCAAATGACGGGGTTAGGGGATGCCTCTGGTCGCCCACAATGCTTTGTGCCCTTTTCATTGTTTTTTTCTCTGTAGAGGCCTTTACTGGATATAGTAATAGTCTTCCTGAGGGTCTTTTTCTATGTCTCAGTAGCATTGCCAAACCAAGAGATTATACAGGATATTAAAATACCTTCAATAAAAGCACAATAAAAACATACAGCAGACAGCAGTTTCTTTAAAAAATTAATTCTTTGTTGAGCCTTGGTGCTCATGAGGTCAGTCTAAAGGTCCCACTTCAGTTCATGGTCAAGCATAATGCCCATGTACTTATAATCTGCTTATTATCACATCAAGCAGCCATGCAAAACCAAATACATATGCATGTTGATGTTATTTACCATGTCCAGTGCACTCTGCCCGGTGTTTCCTCTCACCTGTCCACCTGCCAGAGCTGCTGATTCAATCTATTAACCTCCAGTGAGTGATCATCGTGACTCTCCTGTATCACAGGTTGTTTATTGGGCTGACCCTTCCCTCCTTCTGAAACACTTTGTCTATCACTCCCTTGTCATTATGTCCAGACTGCCCCTCCTTCCCCTCCTCCACTATTTCGTCCCACCATCATGTGTCACGTTTGGGAGGGGTGAGGAGAGGGCAGACAGGGAGTAGCAGCGAGGCTCCTTCAGGAGCTTCTGCAGTATTAGTCTGCAGCTCGGGTGTAGTTGAGATAGTTAAGCTTGTTTGTAGGTCACCCACTATCTTCACTTGTGCTCTCTCTCTCTCACACTCAGTCCACCCCCGGGGAATGCTAGCAGGCGGAAATTCAATCACTGCCTCTTCTCCCCCTTTTTCTCCCCCCAACAAACCTTCATGGCCGAAAATGTCAACCTTTTAACCCCTCTCTCAATCTTAAACATACTGTACATGTTTGCATGCACATGTGCATATGAACTTACACAAGCACACAGCAGGGGTGAAAGTATTGTGCCAAAACAAGACATTTAGTAGGGATTATCATGTGATGGCCCTCGCCACATATGTGGTGAGTATTTTTGCTTGGTATTTCCTCTAATTGCTTTAATAGCTTTGTTGTCATCATCTATTTTAAAAAGGGTTATATGTCACCAGCAGATTCAGCCACAAATTTAAAACAGGCCAAGTCAGGCCACTCTTCTTTTTCTGTTAAATATAAATCTAGATGTCTGTGGTTATTTTAGACACACCATGAAGTCTACACTCAGGCATCTCTATGTGGCAATGTGTCTGTATGCAATAAAACTACAATTCCCACGATGCGCTTCTGACAGAAGCACTTTGCAAATGTTGCGTTCAAGAACTCCAAGTAAGTTTCTGACTTTTTAGACTCATTCGCTCTGGTAAAAATCAAGAGACCAGACGTGAACCCAACTGCATTCAGGAGTGGCATTGGTGTTAGCATGCCAAGATGCATGAAAAGTGTGAATGAAAGTCAGGCTTATTCCACCAAATACTGATTTCTGAACTCTTAAGTTAAACATTATCAATGTGTTGTTTAAATGTGAATAAAAACTCTCAAATAAATATTTTTATTTGAGACTTTCTTGTTGTTGAAAGAAAGAAATTGGACACCCTATCCTGTCTGTTTTTGGCAGCTTATTGACAAATCAAATGTAGTGGTTTACAGAAATTGATAGCTATCGTTGTCTTTTAGAGCATTGAGTTGCAGCAGAAAAATGAAAAGAAATGTCACATTTTTGTCTTTATTTCCTTTTTTATATTCGTCTATAGCGTTTATAGACTTTTGAGTTAAATTTCTGATTTACAATCATCCGGGGCAGCACTAGAATGCATCAGTACAAACCCCATGGTTTTGTGGAACTTTGAACTTCACGCACAAACTGTGATAAACCGTGATGGCTTGAGCTAGTGGTCAGACCAGAAGAGACGCAGGTCTGTAGTGAAAGTCAGAAGACAAAATCACTGAGTGAGTCCAAATTAATCCGTGTTCTCCTTCCGCAGTGTAACAGATACCTGCTTCACAGCAGCGCAGCTCCGGCGCTTTACGGCCACATTTCCACAACCCAAAATGTCCCTCCGCTACCAAAACAAAGTTGCCATTGTCACTGGAGGATCCAAAGGAATTGGCAGAGGGATTGTCAGAGTATTTGGTATGGTGATTATTGCTTTTTGTGCAGCTGATGTGTTTTTGATGACAGCAGGAAATGGCGCACTAAATATTTTTGCATTCTGTTTTAGTGGAAAATGGTGCCAAAGTGGTGTTTTGTGCAAGAGGAGGTCAGTATTATCAGTATTATGATTCTTTGTGTATAGTTCTGTCATTGTTTTGAATGAAAAGTGAACGAGTTGAAGAGATTTCTTTATTGTGAATTGATTTGATATGACTTGAACCTGCACAATATGCATTTGCTAAAACGTGAAGTTAAGGAATTCCACTAAAAAGATATCTTGTAGTTTGCATTTATTTCTTTTTACTATGAACACAAATCTGTTACAGCTGCAGCAGGTGAGGCTCTGGAGGCGGAGCTAAACAAGGCAGGGCCAGGCTCGTGCAAATTCATCTCATGTGACATGTCTGAAGAAGAGGACATCAAGGTGAACTGCTCCTTTAGTGACACTGGTTGTAACGCACAAACATTTACAGTTTCCATGTGAACAGAGTCTAGTCCTGATCATAAGACCTGTGGCTCATATTGTGTCTCGTTGGTCACCTGACTTTACCTCAAGGCCAACAACAAGTTTCAGTTTGACAACAGGATATTCCCATTCAGATAAAAGGCAGTAAATTAAAATTCTGTTGTAACATTAAAAAAAAAAATGCTATCACCGAAATGTAGAGATATTCCATTAAAACACACAGAAAATTCCTTTTGCTATTGCAGTCAGGACGACTACAGGAGAAGCAACTAAAAACTGACACAAAAATACCAAATATTATTAAAGCTACACAATATGCAATGTGTGACTTGGAATATATAATATAGAAAATATATTGATACACGAACACGTATGTACACGTACACACAGTACACAATATATAACATATAATGGTTGTTGTATAGTAAAAGTATATACATACCACAATAATTACTTGTGTGCATTACAGTCTGATGTTTCCCTTTGTCTCTTCTTATACACATTAACCAGCAGCTGATCTGAACCTTGGTGTTAGTTTTTCTCTACTTCTGTTTGCTCAGCTGGGTGAAATGGTTTCTGTTTCAGCTCTAACTTTCTTCTCTGGTCTGGTTCTTCTTCTCAGAGGTTGATTGCAGTCACAGTGGAGCATTATGGACAAATTGACTGTCTAGTCAACAATGCAGGATGGCGTACGTATCGCAGTACTTTTTCCCTCCAGCCAGTGGGGGAAGAAGTATTCAGTAAAAGTACTAATACCACTACAAGTAAAAGTTCTGCATTCAAACCCTTATTTAAGTAAAAGTATGTAAGAATTATCAGCAAAATGTACTTCAAGTATGAAAAGTAAAAGTCAGTGTTTTACTATTATATGTTATGTTTTTGGATTCATTTTACTGCTGCATTAATGCGTGTATTGCATTTTACTGCTGTAGATGTTTAAGGTTTTCATTTAAACTGAATCACTGAAAAGTCAACTTTTCAAGAAATCGGGAAAAACAGCCTTTTTTTCAGTTTTGTTTCAATGCATTTTCCTGGTAATCCATTTGTATTTAAGTACAGTGCTTGAGGAAAAGTACATTCCACCCCTGTCCCCAGCAGATACGATGATAGAGTCATGAGGATTCTCCTTCTTCTCCCTCTTTCTTCCTCTTCAGACCCACCTCATAAACCTACTGATGACACCACAGCAGAGGAGTTCAGGGATCTGCTGAATTTGAACCTTATCAGCTACTTTGTGGCTTCTAAAGTAATGTTTTTTTCCTGTGTGTGAAAATAGAAACAAAGTGAAGTAAAATAAAGAAACATCTTTTCTCCCTTAAACAACCACAGATACATAATATGCATATTTCTATAATTATAATTATATGTGCAAAAAGCGCCTTAAAACTCCTCACTCTGTCTGCAGTATGCATTGCCGTACCTTCGACAGCGTCAGGGGAACATCATTAATGTTTCCAGTCTGGTGGGCACCATCGGTCAGAAAGATGCTGCACCTTATGTTGCCACCAAGGTGAGTCAGTCATCCTGGCAGCTTGTGTTCATCCCCTAAATCTCAGCTGAGGGGAAAATATTCCTGTAATGTGATATTTCTCCCACAAGGGGGCGATAATTTCCATGACAAAGGCGATGGCTGTGGATGAGAGTTGCTACAATGTGAGAGTGAACTGGTAAGCCAAACTGGGTTTTGTATTCATTGTGGTACCTCAGTTACCTCTCTGCTTTACTTCACTTAACTATGGTTTTCAGTAGAGAGTATATAGGATTGTCTAGTCAGAAAACTGAATATTATTTCCACATTTGAATGGAGATTATAGCAATTTTCACTTGATAATTAGTTTCATGATCTTCTACAGTCATCTTAAAAGGGAACATACTCTGTATTAAATAATAATTAGATTTTAATATGGTCATAAAATACTTCAATAACTCCATGAGAAATGTTTGAATTTGTAAGCATTGTTCATTTCAATGTATGTAATAATGCCGTCTGCTGTTTGTTGCAGCATCTCACCAGGTAATGTGTTGACGCCTCTGTGGGAACAATTAGCAGCTCAGACACCAGATGCTGCAGCAGCCGTCAAAGTGGGAGAAAATTATCAGGTAAGTTCTCACAGTGGAACACAAGGGTTCATAGACAGGGACAGGAAAATGAGCAGAGGGTGGAGGATGGAACAGATTATTTCCTGGTCTTGCAGGTTTGGTAAGTCACAAAGACTGAGAATGTTTAGTTTGACACTTTCTGACATGGAACAGTAAACCTGTTATTTATATTGTATATTTTATGTCCTTATCGGTAGTGTGATCTTGTGCTCTTACAATACAAAAGCATACATTTTATCATTACGTGAGAATTTTAACAGTGATGGGCAAGACAGGGATACATTGAAATTGAGTAAATCTACCTTAGGCTAACATGTGGTTAACTAAAGCTGTGATCAAGTTGATGATGTACATGAGAGATGTTTTCATAGAAAAATATAATACAAAAATGTCACATGCCAGCAAAAATGCCACTCAGTTGAGTTTATTGCAAGAAATGGCCAAACTAAATAAATGTCCTACTTTTCATTGGAAAATTTTCAAAGACATTTGAAGCAAATAGTGTGATCCAATAAAGAGCAAAACCTAGACTGTGGACTGAGAAAAAGTTTCAGCTTGAAATTCACTATGACAGGGAGGAAGGAAAACATGAAATATCGGGATGTATAAATAAAAAACAAGGTTATTATTCTTAATATTACAATTTAAATATGCCTAATACTTTCCTACTGCATCCTACTCAGTGATTGATAAAGTACTTTTACTTAAGGTAAAGCAATGCCACAATGTAAAAATCCTCTGTCACAAGTAAAAGAAAAACCTTTTTAAATTTTACTTAAGTAAAAGATACAGTAATTCATTACACTGTATCATCAGTACTATGTGTCAAATTCTGATACAGCTTTAATGGGTCATTGCAGTGTTGGGTCTTTTCAGTTATTTAAGCAAAGATGAAGGTGACACACAAATGTTTTCTGGTGTTCCTAGTTGTGGGCTAAAATCTGTATATCTGCAGTTATTTAGAAGGAATCAAAAACCTTAAGGATTTGTCACTTCCTGGAAACGAGGAAAGGAGGGTCTCTGCAAGCAATTTTGAAATGCTTACTTTCTCTCTGCAAATAAAAAGCCGGTGTGCAGCAGCAGCAGCAGCTATGGAGACAGCTGCGGGGGAAGGAAAAGGCACACAAACCGAGGCAGTAAACCCAGTGCAACCACAAAACCACTTGTGCTGTTGGAATCTTAACAAGAATGTGAAGTGACACGTTTACATTTACTCCAACAGCTGATGGGTCGTATGGGGACTGAGGCTGAATGTGGACTCGCTGCCTTGTATCTGGCTGCTGATGCAACTTTCTGCACGGGGATAGATCTGCTGCTGAGTGGAGGAGCTGAGCTCAACTATGGATTCAAGAGTCAGATGTCATCTTGACTGTGTCCCTATGGCTGGAAGAGATGATTTAGCACATTACTTAGTGGGTTACAAATATACACTAAATATGTGCTATATATGCTTTACGTACAATTAATACACTATAGGCATTTAAAGTAAGCCTGTAACAAGACCTGTGCCACTCCCCACTGATCGACCAATCAGCACCGACCTCTATGACCCGCAATAACCTCCCTTTTTGTGCCAACGGTGTTGGCCAATCACAGGCTACGCTTCTGTGACGCCTACACATACGTCCTGAATAATAGTCGCTAAATAATAAATGTGTTCACTAAAACTGGAAGTATATAATTAAATGTATGTTGTGTTTACCTTCGTGTGTCTTGTGTGTTAAAATACAGCCAATGTGTTAAAGATTGTACCAGAAGAAGCTGAAAATCTTTTGGCAAACCTGTCTGAAACCCGTTTTAACATTAGCCTGAGTGGTCAGGTGTTACAAGACTAATAACCAAAAGGGGGTGTTTTATGTCTGGGAAGGTTCTAGCTTCACCTTCTCAGCTGAGCAGAGTTTCGTATTTCAAAGCGGAACTCAAGTTGACTTTGAGCTCAGTATTTGTTTCCACTCGAACAAATACCTCGCCAATCAGCGTTACGTCGTAGCGGAGATGGCAGCTCTCAGATCGGTGAGTTCATTGACCAGTGTCCGTCTGTGTTATTATAATCTGTTTACCATGGCTGTCTGGGTAAATGATTCACTCCAATGCGCGATAAGTCCGTCGATAATGACCAATATAGATAACATGTCTTTTAAGTATCTCCCGTGTGCAAGTCCCGCCAGCACCAAGGGGGGAAAACAATGCAAAGGACATAAAACTGAAGCTGAAACTGGAAACAAAATTCGCGCTAGTTATCAGCAATAATCGGCACCGCCTGGAACAAAAACAAAGGCTTTCTGTCGGTATTCAAAATCTGCCTAGGAATTCGGCACACATTCAATGTACACAATCTGAACCCTGTTTAAATGAAATGTCATTTTTATCGTGACCTGATAGTGCATAGCTTCGTCGTGAGTGGAGCGGCGTGGCATGCAAACCAATAAATAAGTCTACATTTTAAAAGACAAACAAGTTATCAGGTTACATGTTCGGTATGCCGAATTAATGAAAATGTCTCATCATCTTTGAATTGCCACGAGTCAGTTTCTTTGTGGTTAGGATTAGCTGCATAATAAGATAAAGTTCCTAGAATTTACTGGCTTTTAAATGGAGTTTGGTTGACAGCAAACATCTCTAACGTAAGGAACCGCGTCTATTGTACTTCAACAGAAAATACCACGTGTTAAAAGCATATTATGGATGTTATGACCATATTATGATGAATTAGGTTTGGTGATTCTTGCATTACAGTTTGAAGTTATGCTGAAATAAAACATCCAGCATTTGCTAATTCAGTCTAAAATATTGCTTCACTTAGTACTGATTATCCGCATATTGAAAAAGATGCAGTTTTATATACCAATCGCATGTTATCCCAATCAGAAACAAGATCGCAATCAGGGAAGAACTTGCATCATCCACCAAAAACAAACTGGCTCTTGAATCAGAGTCATTGTGCAGCCCTGGCTACTATACCTATACTTTTATACTAGTACATAC
>JAPQRN010000026.1:19760275-19772533 GCA_037367275.1 Coranthus polyacanthus
ACTTTAGTACTTACATGTTGTGCCAAGCATTGCACTTTTTACTCCATCTTTTCTCAGATTCATATCATTAATGTAAAACAAAAACCAGCTCATAACTGCTTTGTAATGTTTCATTTGCAGATACTCCATGGACGACTTGTTCAGGCCCTGCCTTTTTCCCTTGGGTCATTGCGGTTTGCAAGCTCTTTCAAGGTAATAAAGAAAATATTTTATTTGCCTCACAAGGTAATGCCTACATCATTGTCTTTTGTCTGGCCTGCCTGGAGACGGTTGTGCACAGTGTTTTCACATTGTTTTTAGGATGAAGGAAGCATTTTTTAAAGAGGGATTTTTTCTCCACTACATCTTGGATAAGTTTCTCTGAATCTGAAGTTTAAGTGTTTCTCTTCTCTTTCTTTCCTTCACTATTTGTCTGTTGTAATCATTTAATTCAGTTTAATTAAACTTAAATCATTTTGTCTAATTGACCATGTATGTCAGCACCTTGTCTGACTCTGTATAACTCTGAAATAATTGTCATTTTAAGGCATGCTTTTTTAATAACAATTTAAAACAATCACTGTATTCGTTGCTCGCTCTGCTCTTGTCTTGTCCACTTCTTTTTCTCCCCCATCCCGTCTCGTCTGTCCATCTCAGGCAGCAGATCTCACCATAGAACGAAACACTGCATGCAAGTCAAAGCCTGACCCCTCTACCTTGGTGTTTGGCAAACACTTTTCTGACCACATGCTGACCATAGACTGGTCTGAGAAGGAGGGCTGGGGGGCACCTCAGATTAAGCCTTTCCAGAACCTGTCGCTCCACCCTGCCAGCTCTGCCCTGCACTACTCCATAGAGGTGAGAGACCAGCACGTTGTCCTTTTTCTGACTTTAAATAGGTCCAAGAATATGTATGCAATGACTCTGAAACAGCAAATACACTACCATGAGACAATACAGACCCTGGTCAAATGAAATGACTTGCAGTAATATTTAATAACTGTGGAAATAGCAGATGGCATTAGTAGCAGATACCAGATGTGTATTATTTTTTATTAGTTTTTTACCTAACAAGGTTATTTAGCTCACCTTACTAGGTAAAAGAACTACTTTTTGAGTTTCATTTCATATTTGGTATTGTCTTGGTGTGGAAGAGCATGTCACGTCAAATAAAAATACTAAAGAAGTATAAGTAAACAAAAAACTACTCTAAGTTGTTACTATACCAAGAATTATTCTAATTTGTTACTTTCATCCTTGGTAGTTACTCACCTACTTAGGCTTTCACCAAATTAATTAATTTATTAAAAAGATCTAAATGAATAACTTGACTGATGACAGTCTCAAACCTGAATGTGTTTTGTGCTTCTCTCCAGCTGTTTGAAGGCATGAAGGCTTTCCGTGGCGCCGATAACCACATCCGTCTCTTCAGACCCATGCTGAACATGGAGAGGATGCACCGGAGCGCAGACAGAAGCTGCCTTCCTGTGAGTTTGTGCCACACGCCACCAGTCAATGCTGACGGTTGTTAAATGGGTGTGAGGTCATGATGGTGGCAAAGTTAATCAATAGCCGTAGTTGTGGACTGTTGGTTGGCATTCTGTAGAAATGACTTTGAGCACTGAGAAAGGGGCATTTTCACTTATTTTTGACATATTCCAGGAAATAATAAAAATGAAAATAATTATTATGCAGTCCAATATGGCGATGTGCTGTATCTGGGAAAAAAAGCAGAACACTTGCCAGGTAGAGACATTGCATGAGAATTTTATGTCAGTTTTGAGTAAAAATACCTCCAAACAGTATAACCAGTAACTCTGGTTTAGTCCTCCTTTCCCTGCAGAGCCATGCACAGTGATGTACAGTGTATGTAACAGGTAGGAGACTCTAGGGCATTTACATTAAACACAGAGCTGATTTAGGGCTGCTAGAATTATCTGGAATGTCAGAATTGTACAAACCACGTGTTACGTGAAATAAGACTTACCTCCAGACTTCCTGGTTTGTATTTCATCTCCTGTTTCCTGTTGTAACATGCCCACACCTGTACAGTCCGTGTCTTTCCATAGATTTTCTTCATTCCCTACCTCAGTAGATGACGCATGTTACACTAGACCGCTTAAAGACAGATGCCCTGGAGCTGTTGACCCTTTTGTAATATTATGTAACCTCTTGGCAGCAGGCCTGTTTTTGGCATTCAGCAGCACACTTTGAATCCATGCTTTGCTGTGTAGTACAAGACCGAAAGTTTTTAATCAAGTAATGAAAGTAGGTGATGAAAAATACACAAATGTTTTTTTAAGTCTGCATGGGTAAATACTTAGTATGCTGAATTAATGCACATTTATGATGTGTAATTGAATTGTGATGAGTCGGTTTCTGTATTGATCTTGGCTACATAAGAAGAATGGTTTGTTTTTTAAATGGAGTTTGGTTGGCAGCAAACCTCTCTTAAGGCAGCATAAGAAAAGTATTTTTTTCTCCAGAAAATATAATGTGTTAAATGCATACTATGTATGTTATGAAGCCTTAACTTGATGCTCTAATGACTCCCTTTGCCCTGAATCCATGTTTTGTTTAATCTAGAGTCAAACCACATTTCTTACCAGATTAGTAATACTGTACTGATTGTCAGTGGAGCCAACCAGTTGACCAATCTGTTCTTGTTTTGTCTTTCCAGCTGTTTGATAAAGGTGAGCTGCTGGAGTGTATCAGGAAGCTGGTGGAGATTGATCAGGATTGGGTTCCCTACTCCCAGGATGCCAGCCTTTACATCAGACCCACCTTCATAGGAGTTGAGGTGAGCTTTAGCATCCACAAACAGCTGCAAGTGCAGAGAAACTGATTATATGCATGAAATTGATGACATCTATGGCCATGAGTTAAATGTTTAACACATGGCCTGCAAATTCTCATTACTGAGGTACTAATCGAGTTTCTGCTCATTATTATCTGCCCTCTCCTCTCCTTCCCCTCCTCCAGCCGTCGCTTGGCGTGTCTCGAGCAGGAAAAGCGATGATCTTTGTCATCATCGGCCCAGTGGGACCCTACTTTGCCACAGGGTCTTTCAACCCGGTTTCTCTACTGGCTGACCCTTCATTTGTCAGAGCTTGGAAAGGAGGAGTTGGGGCTTTTAAGATGGGAGGGTGAGTCTGTGCATTTACTCTCTTTTTATTAAGATACAGTAACCAATACATGGATGATTTGCTTTATTATATATCCTGAAAAATTTGCAAAAATCATGTTTTTACTAGAAGTTATCGGGTGAACAATTGTCTGCCAACGTTAGAGCATCTTATTTTACATAAGAAATTTGTACATTTTACATTACATTTTTTTTTTCCTGCTTTTTTACATTTGGAAAAAGTTGTTGATCCATATTTCTATGACCAAGTTTAGCAGCATTTAAAATATTTGGCGCCTGTCATTGATAATAGAATTAAAATACATTTTACATTTTCAGAAGAAAAGCATGGTTTAGAGTAGTATCTAGTATTTGCAGAGGTGGAGTCACATAGATTGGTTTTGGCTGAGTATTCACACCACAGCTGTGTTTTCATGGATCTGGACTCTGGGTTTTTTGGGTGGACACAGAGCTGAAACCAGTGCCAAAAAGACAGTGAAATAAGAGAGCTCATTTAAGACAGACATGTTTTCTTGCCATAGCAGGAAAAACCTTCAGTGAAAGTGAATCAGGATCCATTAACACACATCTACATGCAGTATAACTATTATTAATATTAGCACTTAATACCATATGAAAGGTGACATGGAATGTCTATGTAACATCTGTTATGTGGTTGTTTTTTGTTCAGTTGGTGGAGTGGATTATGGCTATTGTAGTGCTTTGCTTAAAATGATCTGAGTAAAGTATGTAGCTATTAACTTCAGAGTTACTGACCTAACCCGTTAGACATGTCACACAGATAGAATAATGGATTGGCACTGTCTTTACTGCACATACCTGTGGTTTTCCTGCTATGATTAGTCAAAATCTATCTGTGAAGGGTCTTTTGTTCAATGCTGTATTTGTTCAATGCTGTATTATAACTGCCGACATGTGCAGGGTGGGTGTACCCCACCTTCACTCGATGTAAACTGCGCTACTGCCCCCCCTACAAAGGATAAAGCAGTTACAGAAAATGAATGAATGAATGAATGAATGTATTTGGGACATTGTAAAAAAAATAGTAATGGGGTTAATATTCTGAGAAAAAACTTTTGTAGATAACAACAAACAGCATACTGATTGTCCAGTCCATGTGTTGTGCATCAGTACAATGCAATGTAGCTGATTTAAAAAATGTTTTCCACTTCCATTGGCTCTTATACACTGCCGAAAGTTTGTGTTTTGTTTTTTTTTTAAATCGCAGAAATCAACTTGAACAGATGGTTAACTTGCAGAAAACAGGAGACACTTTTCCTCCTTTTAATAGAACACATTTTAAACAGGAAGTGTGGCTCTGTCCAGGTTTTCTGTCTGTCCGGCCTCCTTTAATCTCCACAGAGCCTCTAATCACAGGCCTGATTCTACATGACGATCCAATAGTGGCACCTGCCCGGCCCCAGTGTGATTACATAACGCCACTGAACACCCACTCGACTCGCTAAGCCAACACAATCTGCTCTCCTCCCATCAAATGGTGAACATAGACTTCAAGCCTGATTTAGCACCACTAGTCACGGGATTCCACAGTTGTGTAAAGTACACTATATGACCAGAAGCTTCGTTGTGCAGCTGTTCTTTATGGTTTGGGTCCCTAACTTTAATTTAATGGGTGTCTGAATGCTGCAGCATGTAATGATAATGGTGTGCTTCCAATTTATTTCAACAGTTTGGTAAAAGTATTGTCCTGCTTCAACATGGCAGTGCCTCTGTGAAAGAAAAGACTAATAAAGAAATGGTTTTCCCAGTTTGGTTCATCTGGCAGACGATAAGCCAGTGCTTTTGCCAAAAGTCCAGACACTTTTCACAACAGAGTGGTTCTTAACTCGTTAGCCTCACAATAACTGAACATGTGTTAAGGATTGCCGAAATCCAGAAAATCTATCATTCTTTAGTTTACTGAAATAAACTGACCTGAAGAGAAAATATGAACTCCTGTGTATGCATTAAATGCAACGTGTAAGCACAACCTTAGACTGAAATAATAAGACTCATCAAACTACATTTTAACTCATGGTGCCTGTACAGTATGGGGTCTCAAAAATTAGATAGCACAGATTTTGTTTTATGGTCTGGATCCTTCCACTTTTAAATGTGTTAGTTTGATAAAGGTAGCTGAATGCACCATGAACAACCAAGTTACCAAAAACTGAATAAAGAAATGTTTTTTCCTAGTTTGGCATGGAAAAATTGAACTGGTCTGCACAGAGCCCGGCATGCAGCTCTGACCTGAACCCCATCCAACACCTTTGAGATGAACTGGAATGCTGACTGGGAGCCAGGCCTTATCGCCAGCTTTTCTGGCTGAATGGGAGCAAATCCCCGCAGCCAGGTTCAAAATCTGCTGAAAAGCAAATGTGTAGACTTGGATAGCAACTAAATAATTCTGTGATTTGGATTGGCATGCTCACTTCATTCACATATGGGATTTCTTTTTTACAAATGCCCTCATGCTTTTAGTCATACAGTGTATTTTGGTGTGGTCACTGTATATGAATCCTTTGTATTTAATGTGTGTAAAAGGCTCATGCAAACCTAACTAGTATAGAGAACCTTTATCTTCTAGGATTGCGTCTACACTCACCAGACAGCTTTTAAATATTTCAGACCAACGTGGAGAGTTAAGACAGGGCATCTGCAGGTCAAAACACTGAACACATTTCCATTTAAAGAAAGACCTCAAGGGGTAGAAAAAACATTATGAAGTCAAGATTTTCTTTTGCCTGCCAAGAAAATCATTGTGATAGCTACTTGTATGAATTTCATTCTGCATTCTTTCATTAATTTAACAAAAACATGGTTAAATGAATCAGTACTTTTTAATTTATTCTTTTTTATTTCCATCGATCTTTTGTATGCAGCTTATCTAGGCTCTATATCATAAGGAATTGTTGTTAAAATCTGCTGGGAAACACTGAAAAATGTACCATGATAATGAATAATTCCTTCCTTAATGGTTTTCCATTATATTTTACACATTGGCTGTGATTATGTTATTGAATAGGCATTAAACTGTGCATGGTGAGTCACTAAAAAGGTTGTAAAAAGTCAAATTAAACTTGGCAAACCCTGCAGAAAGTCTGTAACAGCACACAAAGATGTCATGTTTCACATAAACACACTATAAAAGAAAAAGGTTTGCCAAGAATCCAGTAGATTTGGGGTTTTTTATGTGAAGATATGAACTGACATTTTATGCAAAAATATAAAGCTAAAAATATGAAGACCAATCCAGTCTTCTACATTTATTTCTGAGTTGTTTCTTTAAGACAAGAACCCTAAGAACTTTATATGGAGACAACATGCCGTTGTGTGTGTTGTGTATTAGTGCAACTGAGTTGAATTTCTACAGTTCAGTATGACTCATGACTTTGAGGCTTAACCGAGGCTCATTGTTTTTTGAAATCCTTGCAATTACAGGGATATGTTGTTTCCAGAAGCAGTGCTTTCGTTGTAGGATGTAATTTGATTTCTTAGCAGTTTAACGTGTCTGTCAGGTTTTTTTTGGTTTAACAGTAGACAATTGAAACGTTTCCTTTGAGACTCAATCTGCGATGATACTGGTGACATTTATCAGTAGGACGCTCTGACCTCAGAAGAATCACTGCAAACATAAAAACAAGACAAACGCATCATTGTGTCTTGTCTGAGTTACCAGACTTTGGAAGTGCATTTCTGTTTTCTCATTTACTTGTTACATTTTGGATGGTCCCGGGAGAAACTTTAGTATACTGACAAATTTTTAAATCATATACAGGAAAAAACATTAATAAAGAAAACAGCAAAATGAGAATATTTTCTCATCATTTTGCCTTCCGGCTCTTGTCATGACATTTTTATTATTATGATGATGACCATGAGAAGTTCAGAGAAAATGCAGTATTCAGTGCATTAAACTGTCATTTCTCTCTCCTCAGTAACTACGGTCCCACGATAGCGGTGCAGAGTGAAGCGGTGAAGCGCGGCTGTCAGCAGGTCCTGTGGCTGTACGGAGAGGATGAGGAGATCACTGAGGTTGGCACCATGAACCTCTTCATTTACTGGACCAATGAGAAAGGAGGTCAGACCCTGAAAAGTCTACTGGATTGTACATTTTGACTGCTGTGACTGCTTTGGGCATTTTAAGTGGTGGTGGTCAAGTTACCCCAAGAAATAGTGGCTTATGGTTTTTTTAAACATACTTGCCTGTGTCTCCAGAGAAAGAGTTGATTACCCCTCCTCTGGATGGCATCATTCTCCCAGGAGTCACCAGACAGTCTCTGCTGGACCTGGCCAGATCCTGGGTAAGACTACCTCACTGGTGTGAAGTGGAGTAGTACATCTTGAGTCAGACAGGTTCATATTCATCTAAAAGTGGGATTTTTTCATGTTTCTTTCAAATCGTGCTTCCACATTTCTTGTTCAGTGTAGCAGCCGATGGACAAAAACATCAGCATAGAAACTAGAGTTGAACAATATGCAAAAGAAATCATATTGCATTTGATTTGATAAATAATGCAATTGCAATATGAGTCATGATTTTGGTGGGAATAGGAATTTTAACATTTAATTTTCTCTCATTAAAAATGTAAAGTTTATGATTTTTTCTGTGTCTTGTCCAAAACAAGCATATCCCCTTACATCTGGAGAATATAATTTGTAGGCCATTGCATCCCCATAGGACAAAATGCTTCATTTATAATGGTACATTATGATACATTATAATGGTACATTATGACACCTTTTATCAAAAATGTTCAGCTCCTGCAGTTTGGATCTAGCACTTTGCCATATTACAACATTGATAATATTTGTTCAGCCCTGATAGAAACATTGTGGGATGGTTTGAAAAACACGCATCACCAGGAAGTTTTATCTATGTGGTGCTTTTAAAACCACAGATAAAATCCAGGGAGGTCTCTAGCTTTGGGTTGAAGTGTTTTACTAAACTGTCCCAGCAGCCGCTCTGTCTACCTTGTTGATTTTACATGTTGTGTTTCCTTTCAGGGTGAGTTCAAGGTGACAGAGCGTAACATGGGCATAAAGGAGCTGCTGGGGGCTCTGGACGCTGGAAAAGTCCTGGAGGTGTTTGGAGCCGGGACCGCCTGTGTGGTCTGCCCAGTTGGAAGCCTCCTCTACAGAGGAAAGGTGGGGAGGAGTACACCTGTGTTTATTTAACCTTCTCCAAGTAGTTTGGTTTAGTTTGACTTGTATTCTGTTTTTTACTATTTGACTCAATGTAAGTGTGAAAAGTAAGATGTCAAAAGAACATAAATATGACATTAATGTGACCTTGTCATTTCTTTCTCTCAGACGTACCAGATCCCTACTATGCAGAATGGTCCAGATCTGGCGAAGAGGTTCCACAAAGAGCTTACTGATATTCAGGTAGGTTTGTTTACTACTGCATGTGTACACAACATGTGACACCTTCTTAAAGGGTTAGTTTATTTCTGTTTAGGTTTAATTTACAGTTTCTGAAGAAGCAACTGAGCGCAACATCAGAATTTAGTTTCTTGCATCTGTACTTGTTAATTTAAGCTTTTAGCGACTGTGAATGCTTTCACACTGTTTCCAAGTATACATTAAACCTTTTAAAAAAATCTTTGTACATTTTCATTCATTTTTCCTCTCCTGTCCCCTGTCTTCACCCAGTATGGACGCACACCAAGTGCATGGGCACCACTGGTCGTTTAAATGGCCGTATTGCACAAGTATCAACACTTAGTCCCATTATTCCAGACCGGACAGCCAGCAGCCTTGTCTCATCCCACTAAAGCACTCCCGCTTACATAGCGACCGATGAGACGGACGTCTCTCTCTGTGTCCGTCTCTTTGGTAAACTTCTACAGATGTTTCTCTACCAACTCTTATAGGAAAACGTTTGGAGGTTTGAATGTAATGGCTCACTTTGGAAAGCAATAGCAACAATATGCAATGATTTAACCTAACAACCTTGATTCATGTGCTCCTCCACAGGAAAAAAATGAGCAAATTCAAGCAACCAGATGATAAAAAGTCAATGAATATCATGGGTGAAATGTGCCTGAATGTGAGTGCATTCAAATCTTTATAACATACATCTAATTAGGTCAAGTGTTTGTCCCTTAATTCACAGTTTCATTTAAATTAAAGTAGCATTGTGGCATTAACCAAAAAAAAGGCACAAACTGACATTTTTATGTGTAGATGGTGAACTATTTTCAGTACAGAAGCTACTGTATTTGGTGTGAAGGTAACATTTAACTTACCGTTTTGTGGATAGTTTTTACATTACAGCAAATGTATTAAACATCAGAAGTTACATATTAACAACTTCTACTACTTAGAACAATCTGTGGTGTTTTCCCTTAACCTTTAAACTGTTACATGGAGGTGTCCTATGAACACATGGAAGGACATTTGCTACTGTTATGTACATAATAATGAGTAGTTTTCATGGGGCCATGTCATTTTGACACCAGAGTTTGCACTGTCCTTGGCTTTTGGAGAGGAAACATGAGTGGTTTTCCTGTTTATTGGAATCTGACTCCACAGAGACTAAAGATTGAGATAAAAAAAAAAAAGCAAAGCCTAAGTGAACTTTGGCACGCACAAATGGTAGATCACGCTGTGGAAGAAAAAGACTGTTGCACTTGTTACTGTGTAATCTGTAGAATGACAATGCATAGGAACAAATAGATTATGTTGTTACTCCAGATGTTCTTAGATGACATTTTTTCCTTGTTTGGATGTGAAATTAGGCCAACTGTCTTCCAAAGTACTCGACTGTGTCACCAGTACTTGTGTGCTCAGCCTCGTGTCTGTTCCTTGCTGGTTTTCCTCTCTTTGAATGTATTTTACACTGTTCCTCTCTTCTGTCTAAGTGCCTGACCTCTGTCTGTCAGCTTGTCCTTCTGTGGATCTTCTACTGCTGTGTTGTTCCACTTTGTGCACTAGGGGATATTGCTGGATTATTTTTAGTAATGTCAGTTTAGTTTTTTTTTTTTAAAATGTGCTGTTACGTTTTTACAATAAACCTGATCTGAGTTCAGTGAGTCTGTCTCTTTTTTTTTTTTCTTTTTTTTTTTTTTACAGAATCTGCTTTATTTATTGATTTACAGCAATGGTTTTCTACATTTTATCACCCAAATGAACAATGACATTTTTTTTGTTGACATCTAACAATATTCTACTTGAAATAATTTCAACATTTCAAACTTTAACTATACAGACCATAAATGACAGAGTAAAACAGAACTGGAAAAAAGGGACCACCCTAAATGTTAACACCTAAACCCCACTGATAACCCTCTAAAATGTGATCACATGTCATCACACAAAGCTGAGTGGAGTGACAACCAACAGCAATGTGAGACACTAGAGGAGAGAGATGAAAGTTGTGACTGAAAACCGGGGTTATTCCACCAAATACTGATTTCTAAATTCTTTCAAAGTTAAACCACTAGCATTGTGTTCATAAAAAATTCACATGAACTTGTTTTTGTTTGCATTACCTGAGCTCTTTTTGTTATTTGACCCGTTGTCATTTTCTGCAAATAAATCCTCAAAATGACAATATTTATGTGGAACTTGGCCTTTTGTTAGTTAAAGGAATTAAAGGCACTGACTGGGAACAACAGTCTCCAGCCAGAATTTCACTGCTCTCTGGGTCCTTCCACCACAAATTAGTAAACCAGTTATATAAATAACTTATACTGTTTAAATAGCAATACATAAAACACCCCAGTGATATATGTTCATCTATGAATACAAGTTTTACGGCCTCAGCAGTAATGCAGTGACATACATCAAAAAGCAAAAACAGAGAATGTGATACTTCATAACTTTGTACTTGATTTTACTGACTTATCAATAGGCTTATCCAAAGTTTTTAAAATACAAGGTTTTAGGCAGACAGTGGTCTCTTTCTGTCTTTTTTCTTCTAGGAATGTAGGTAGATCTACAGCTTCTCACCGTTGGAGGAAACCCCTTCAAACAGGGCAGACATGTGCTGACCCAGTGGGTTGTAGAGGAAGGCTAGAATCTCTCCTCCACCATTGTTGCTTTTCTGGAAGTGGATTTCCAGCAGATCTTGCAAGGTCTCGTGCTCCATGACGGCAGGGATTCCTGTCAGCAGCACGGTCCGAGAACACACAGTCATCTTGGTCTGGGAAGGAAGTCACCACATATAGAAATCACTAAAAACATGTGGGATTGGTTTGTTAGACTCATTTGATTCTGTAGAAAAAATGTGGTGCATTAAAGTTTGTGAACCCTTTAGATTAGAATCAACTATCTTGTCCTTGCACAAGTAAAAGTGCTCAGGCAGTTCGGCATCCAGTCCTGAAGTACTGGCCTGTTGATTCATGCTCACCTCTAGGTTTGTAATCTTTCCGTTGAGAAAAGGGGTCACTCTCACTCTGTGATTCTTGTTTTGTAATTTCACTTCATGGTACTCCGTTTCTGTCAACCTTCTGGCAACTGGTGGCAGAAAGAGTTTCTTCAGCTGGGATTCAGACAAAATGTAGCCTCAACAATAAACATTCTGCTTCCTGAGCAGCAGAAAAAATAGTTCCCTGCATCGTCTTCAACTTCTTGCACTTAATCAATGAATTATATAAAATATACACAACCGGTCAAAAGTTTTAGAATGCCTCCATTTTCTCTAAAGGTAAGACCTAACATTTTAAGATTTGAATGGTCTGTCATTTTTGTTTATTACCTTTGTCTCTTAAATTTATGTTCATTTATTCATTTTATTTATTTATTTCATTTATTTTATCAGAGTTAGAAAAAGACCTTTTCAGTGAACAAGTAATAGGTTAACAATGTAGAGCTTTTCTACAGCAATGGAAGTAAATGAAAGCCTTGAAAGTTAATGTGAACAACTCCTACAGGTGTCCCAACTTTTGCTGATCATTTCTAAACCCTCTGTGTTTATCAAAGCAGTGTCAGAACAGACTGTTACTATACCCCCTGAAGCATTATTTGGACAACACAGCGTTGCAGTAAGAAGAATTATTGGCATCATAATAAGAGAAAAAGGCAAGTAAAGGAAGACTTTTCATTCTAACACTCAAAAGTGGAGGGCTTTAGAGAGAATGAAGGTCTTCTAAGCCTTCTGACCTTTAGCGTCTCTATATACTCAAAAA
>JAPQRN010000026.1:19772633-19785165 GCA_037367275.1 Coranthus polyacanthus
CTCAAAAGTGGAGGGCTTTAGAGAGAATGAAGGTCTTCTAAGCCTTCTGACCTTTAGCGTCTCTATATACTCAAAAAAAAAAAGGTATCTAATGTATATTCCATTATCATCCATCATATAAGTATAGGTTATCCAGTTATAAAGTTGCTCACAGTTATCCTCTACAAAGGTGAGGACCACATTCCCAGAGTCAGACAGCATTTCACATTCTTCCACCTCTCCACCTCCATGTTTTCTCTTGGAGAAGTGGATCTCCAGCTGGTTCAGCAGAGTTTCAGTGTTCATCTTTGGCAGGTTAGAGATCAGTATGCGCCGTGGACACACTTCAGAGTCGACCTGAGAGACAGGGACAAAAAAAAAAATCACTCAGAGGACGTTAAGACTGATATTTGTCAGATGCAAAGAAAATCATGGTTTCTTGCATGTACCTCCACCAGTCTGGGCAGCATCAGCTGAACTGGCCTGGCCTCCACAGTGACACTGCATTCTTCACCCAGATCCACCTTGTGCTCCTTCATGGTCAGGATCTTCTGGGCAACTGATGACAGAAGGAATATTGAAGTAGAACTGTGTTATACATTGTAAACTTTATGCCAGCAGCAAAATGCTTTCATTTTCGGCCATTTCAGAGCAGGACACGGTGGTCCTAGACATAGACAAGACAAGAGCTGAAGTGTCCGAGAATTTTAGATGTCAGCGCTTTACAACATCAGGATCAGGATCAACTTATTTGTCATCTCGCTGTCCTGCAGCAGGCGCCAGATACAGATATACAAAAAACATGTAGATAACTCAGAGTGTGTTCCTCACATCATGGTGTTTGTGGCCTGCTCTAACCTTGACTTGGTTAACGTGACAGAAGTTTAACATGACACAGTAAGAACAATTATTTAGGATTCTGAAACTGGCAGAATCATCACACATAGACTCCATCTGTAAATGTGGACCAGTGGTATTTAAGTACTGGACAATGGAAGTGTATTCAGTGTTGGATTGGTCAGTCTTATTTATTGGTGTTTCTAAGTCTCACAAGCTCGTTCTGTTAAATATGTTCTGTATAAAATCACCCAGAGAGTCACCAGAGCCTTCAATGTCTTTCTACACCTGCTAACAGAAAAGAAGCAACTAATTACTTTTGATACCAAGTAATAAGCAATTTTATTTATTTTTAAGTGTAGTAACCTTAGTGACTTGCCCAAATCTGATTGGCCAACAGTGCAGCTCAGGTTTATTGGTTTCTTTCAACATGTCCAGGTAAAATATAATGAAGTTGCTCCTGTATGTATGTTTTACGCCCATAGTCTTTATTCTGTACACTCTGACTGACTGGAATTTATAGGTAGAGGAAAAAGAGATTAACAGGCCCCCCTAGTGGCTCAATGTGGTAATGCAAACATACAGTATCTACAGTATCTCTTTCAAATATCCCAGTGTTTTTCATACGCAAGATATGCTGCAAATTTAAAACACCTCATTACTAACAGTGTTGTTAAACAACCAGAACAGAACCAACATATCAGACCTGCTAAAATACCTTTTCTAATAATAAATTAATGAACTCCAAAGTAATTTCAATTCTGTCACTGACATAACAGGTAAAATCTGAAAAAATAATACCTCTAGTCAGAGAGTTGAAAAACTACACAATTTTCTTTTAAGCATCATTCATAAAATGCAAAACAAAGTTATTGATTTTAGACAAGTTCATTATAAGAATTATCTCAAAAGAGAAACAAAACACGAGTTCCTCCTTAAACAAATACACATAATTGAAAAATCAAGGTGGCAGCATCCTGCTGGAACTGGACTTACCTACGTCTTCCTCGAACGTAATCAGCGCCGTTCCCCCCTCCATCGGGTAAACTATATGTGGTTCCATATGAAAGGTTTGTGTGTCTTCTGCTTTTCCTGTTTGCCCATTGAAGACGACCACCTTCTCAGGCACAGCAGTGAACACCTGAAAAAAAAATGTTTCATTTTTACTGTACGAGTCACACATATACATGTCTGCAGACGACGGTTTGCTTTGTGAGAGTAACGTACGTCCGCCTGCTGCTTCAGATGGTCAGACGCTGCCTCCTCCTCCTTCAGCGCTGCCGTGATTTTCTGGATCTCCTTCCTCAGTTCAGCCTCTTCCTGCTGGAGACCATTTAGCTTTAACTAGAAGACACAGAAAAACGTCAATTTCAGATAAATATTGAGTATTTTCAACTAATAAGTATGACAACTTGTTTATGCAAAGGTGTTTCTTTAGGATTACATTTATTCTGCTGGTTTTCAGTTTAGGTTGTTCTTTTGCGTTTAATGCATAATCTCTTTAAACCATCCACTTAATATAACCTACAATAAAAATACTGTATGTGTAGCAGTGATGCAAACTGGAAAAATAGGATCAGAAAATGCAGAATCTTCATGTATTATACATAAATTATATTTAACCTTTGTTTTATTTTTAATACGTATTTTTTTATTTTTTTTCCCCACAATTATTGAAATGCTTTTTAAGTTTTAATACACACAAATAAATTTAAAAAGAACCTGTGTTGTATTTATTCCTATTCTACCGTTTTATTACTGCTGTGTCAGTTCAAATTTCACCTCCAGGGGATCAGTAAACATGCATTCGATCTTAACTGTAAAACTCAACGTATCTAAATATAGTTAAATACAGTATAGTTAAATATAGTACACTGCCTGTTTCGTTGGCTTGATTGTGACGTGATATGTTGTGCTTTTATGTTGTCGTTGGTTGTTATTGTTTAGTATATCCGCATGCAGGCCGAAGGAAATTTTCTGCCTTTTGTACACAAAAAGAAGACAGGAAAGTATTTCTATTTCTATTTTGGTAGTTAGGAACCACTTAAGAAACATTTTATGTTGAGATGGTTATTTTGTAATTATTTGTAGTGTTTGTGTGGAGGCTTAAAGGTCTATGATTAACACAACCTCAAGTAAAAAGACTTGACTTTTTAGTACTTTTTCATTTCCAAGTTGCTCAGCGTAGGAGCACTGGTCCTCTTGCAGATCCTGGACCAGTTTTTCAGTACGTTCCTTGAACTGTTTACTCATGTGGTGTAGGTCGTCTCTGGAGGCAGCCAGATCCTTCTGGTCCTGGACCAGCTGATGATATGTCTTCTGTGAATGAAGATGCTGAGTCTCAATGTCAAGCTTGATTTGGCAATCATTGCTGTTAATATAGTGGATTTTCCTTTTCTATGCTACAAAGTCAGAAAAAACTTCACAAAGTGCACTATAGTTTAAAGGTATTATATAGTTTTCATACTAAAAATCATACAGTTTTGTGTTGACAGAGGCCATAATGTGTCATCTTAATGTATGTTGAAACAGTGTTAATATATTACATGCCACTCTAATCCTCATTCATTTGCAGTGTTTTACTGCACCTTGTAGCATGTGATTGAACTCTTGATTCCCTCTAAGGTTTCCTCAGACTGTGGCATCTCCATCACCAGAGAGAAATCCTAAAACACAAGAGCACAGTCTATCACACAGAGAAATGGACACAGATAACAAGACTAAAGATTCAGTGTATAAGGAACAGGAGCTGGAAAACTAACATATGTTTATTAGTATTAGGCAACAAAAATGTTACAAATCCTTGGGGATAAATGTATTTATACATAGCACTTGGGGATATGTATAAATACATTTATACAAATTCTATATTTAATTTTAACAACATAAGGACTGTGGTGGACTCTAAGTACACCTAAAGTACTGCACTTTATTACAAATCTGAGGTACTTGCACTTTGAGTATTTCCATTTTATACTTCTGCTCCACTACATCTCAGAGGCAAATATTGTACTTTTGACATCACTACATTTATTGTGGTATTTTAACTAAAATGAGTATCCAAGAATGAACATATTAGTGCATCAATATAATGCAATAATATAGATTATTTTGAAATGGGCCATTCTACACTTTCACTTTTATTTTTCCTGAATGCAGGACTTTCACTTGTAAAGGAAAGCCTACAGTCTGTATACTGCTGGACAGGTACTTCTGAATCCTTCCTACACCACGGTTTAGGAATAGTGAAAATATGCTGAAGAATAAAAACATGATAACATGAAGAAGAAACATGGCGTCTTACCTCATCATAAGACATTGTGAAAGTAATCTGGAATAGTTCACAAAAATAACAAATTCAGCATATTGTTATTTATTATTATTATTATTATTATAATTAGAAAATTAAATACGTTCATAAATTCGAGGCTAAACTAAAGGCTTTGAGTCAAAAAGAAAATCCGCAAGTTGTTTCCAAGACTTTAAATGTACTGTAGGCGCTGTTTGTACCTTGACTTATTTATCTACAAACATATTTACATTAAAATCAAAGTCACAAAACACTTGCATCGGCTGAAAACAGTAGTTACATCTTCGACACTGTTAGCTTGTTTTATTTTTTAGTTAATCGTGTCAAAACGATCTACTTAAGCGGTAAGAACTTACCACTTATCGACGATCTCTTCTCTGCTGTTTCAATTTTTCTTTCAGTTTCCTTTCTACACTAACAAGGAAGCCCTGAACGTGTCATTTTGTCCGTCAGGTGGCGCTGCAACCCTTAGACTGGGGCCAAGCAGATGCCTTCAGGGGCTTTCTTAAAGGTTTCCTTTTGTTTCAGCACACGATTACAAACAAGTGTAAAAGCAAAGTGAAGGGCATTAAAATGATAATTCAATGTTGGTTATTATACATTTCATCAGAACATCAACACGTATGTAGTTCAATGTATACTGTCATATTGATAGTATCGCGCTGCAAATGCTGGATTATTTCTAGATTCACCCAGTTTCTCACTGTTGAAATCTACATACAATAAATACTTTGCTATTAAATCCATATCATGTTTAATGACTAATAGTCGGCACTTTTTACCCCACACTTCCTAAACCTTTTCTCAGGAAAGTATGGACATGTAGATTAGTGCAGGACTGATGCACTTTCTTCTTGTTTCACTAGTTTAAGCAGGAAATATTCCTTATTTATTGCTCTTTTTATTCGAGTGTGGACGATGTATTCAGGGACTTTCAACCTTTAGCTTTGAATGCAAGACTCTCCATTATCTACTGGATTTTCTGTTTTTATACACGTTAATTTTGACAGCTACTTACTACAAACATGGCTATTTTTACATACCTTCTTTTTAGTACATTGTTAGGAATAATACATAATTCCAGTTTGCTGCCAGTGTCTGTTGGTTTCTTATGCATTTATATTTTTCTTACAAAATAAATATTTTGATAGATTTGACCCAAATTAATCAGGTTAACTCTGAGTCGAAGTAAAGTACTTGCCCTGCAGACAAGTGTGAAGTTGCAGTAAATCTGGTGTCTTTGTCACCTGTAACTTATCTAATGTAATATATGAACCAGATCAATATCCTGTCAATATTCATCACTTTTCCAGAAAAAGACACCATTCAATGAATATAAAAACAAAAGATTAACAGATGCCAAAACAAAAAACACAGACAAAGTGTAGTTGCACTAAAAACTAAAAAGTGGAAATGAAAAGTAAGAGTCAAAATCAATTTTTAAACATTTATTTGTGAAACCAAGTGAATTTAGAATCTGAGCTTCTGGAAGAACCACTTGTTCTTGCCCGTCTTGTACCTGTTAAAAAAAAAAAGAAAAATAATTAGTTTGATCAAAATAAACAGATGGGTGCGCCTGATGATATGTTAACAGGTTTATCAAAGTTGGAAAACTGACCAGAACAGAGTCACATGATTATATTTGACCAGAGGAATGCAATTAATTTCAGATATATACAGAGATTACAGCCTTCAAAGTTTTAGTCACACTTATGCCTTTGACAAATTCTGACCCTGTAAACTAATTTCAGTTGTGTTCAAACCTCTTTAAGAAGACACTGAACTAAACTTTAATGACAGGATACTGACCTCTCCTCAAACTTGACCTTGGCCTCCCGCCTGGCTTTGCGTTTGAGGGCAGGATCCCTGAAGACGTCCTTGTTGACAACAGTTTTGTCCAGAGGAATATCCACAGAGTATCTAAAGTAAAAGGAGTACAATGACAAAAAGTTATCCAGGGAAGGTTTATTGAGCAGTTTACATCTGTACAAGAATATATTTACAACTGGTAGTTCCTGATGCACCACTAAGAGGTACATGATTAACTCTGAATGAAATGCCTTGCACAACAGCAGCTTGGACATACGAAGATGAGACTCTATAAACCTGCACATTGTATTTGATGCATCTGACTGTATGCTATATACTAGAGCAGCACAGAGTGACTTTAATCTCATAGATAGAGTTGATTTGATTGTTTCTGGATCAGAGCTTCTGATCCCAAAGCTTCCTGTTCTAGGATTGATTCTTGTATTAAAAGTAGATATCTACACGCAGTAACTTGGGTTGAATGTGTATTTTGTGTTCAACAGGGGACACAAGGTAAAGGCGCTATCACCAGGGTCTAGTCTAGTTCATCCATCAGTCATATTTGAACTATGACTATAAATGTGTCTAGGCTTGAGTTTGTGCTGATGTTCAAACAACAGTCACTGTATTCTGAAAACTACAGAACATTGTTTTATTCAAACTGATATAAATAACCTAGAGCACTGAATAATGAAGTAATGCAATAACTGGATACTACAATAAAAATCAGGGCCGCAACTTTTGCTGCAGTCCACTAACAAGAAATTGAAGGTTTGTGAAACAGATACAGACAACAAGCTGTCACAAACTAATTGTTTCCAGGAAACTCCTGGTTAATTTAAAGCTATAGAATTCTAGGTATATTTTATGACAGTCAGTGTCAACCGTTTCAAAAATAGGACCTTTTTTGTCCTGTAGTATGGTTGTACTTCAAAAAAACAACACCGTAAACCTCAGTCACCATTGCTATGGAGACGCAGCCAGGCAGAGGCATGATGGGTGTAGCAAGAACTGCAAGTTCGATCACATGCATCCACTACCCTTACATCATGATCTGTCCATGCAGTTCTCTCAATTAATAGCAAAAGACAACTAGTGACAGTCTTTGTAGTTTAGTGACCTTAACCTCTGGCCACCAAAATCTTTGCAGTTCATACCACATTTTGATACGTAATGGGGACGGCCTGACCAACAAACTTTCTTATAGAGCTGTGTAGATCCATCCAAGAACCTCAAAACACCGTCACAAACATTCCAATAGCTGTAGAATCCACCCAAAAACAAGTCCACACTTCATGAACTTCAAAGTATGATCCACTGATGTGTTTAATGGTTTTTGGATGACAAAAGAACACTTCACTGTATGAGAAGTATGTTGTGCTCTGTCAACTTACGTTTTAATTATAATAAAAGAGCTTATAGTTCACCATTGCACATTAAAGTATCAGATTACCATCAGCAAAATGATTCAATATTTATTACCAAGAAATATATTAGTATTAGACACTAACCTGGTGGGCATGAGGTGGTTGTAGTTGAACACCTTGACAAAGGCCTTGATCTTGGACCTCTTAGCAATCTTCTTCTTGCCCATGGTTGTGGTCACCTTACGGGGATAGCGGTCGATGCCTGCGACCAGAGCGTGGCTGTAAGGACGGTCAGTTGTGCCATCATCAATGTTCTGAAAAGAGGTAATAATGAGAGACCATTTTAGTAATTCATAATGACATTAGTTATGACCATGGCAAGTGTCAGATTGTGTAAAACAGCAGTTATCACAGCTACACTAATCAGTCCTAAGTTTTACAACAATCAGTAGGGGTGGGCAATATATCCAAAAGTGTCTCTGGTGTTATATGTAATTTTTACTGTAACCTGAATTAAAAAAGGAAAATAAACTGGAAAATGTTCTATTCAAGGATATGACATGCACCCTTTTTCAGGAAACTGTAATGGACCAGCATGCTCCTTTGAAGCAATTAAAGTAAATTAAGACTTACAAATTGCTAGAAAAAAATCCCTGCAAACCCTCTGGGTACAGCAGTGTTAGAACAAAATGTGTTACAACACTGCGCTGCATGTTGCCATCGCCATGTTTTACATACCTTTTCATTATCCGTAGTGTTTTGATGTTACATAGAAACTAACTTAAGATGATACAATGATTGGTTCCAAAGGTTATGTCTGTAGTGTACATATAAGCTCTGTGCAAGTATAAACTAAGGTCGTGAGTGGCTTTTGGAAGATGTGTAATTAAATTGGTTCATTAAGCGGCAGACATACTCCAATCAAAGATAAACTGTACCTTGACGATGACAGCTTTGCGCCCAGCGTAGCGTCCAGCTAGGACCATCACCACCTTCCCAGGCTTCATGAACTTGCCCATTTCTGTCACAAAGACAACACGTTATATTTCCGTGTCAACAAAGGAAAACCAGTACACTACGAGGAACTTCACCGAGGCGAACCGGAGAAAGTACACAACGAAAATTCGGGATTTTACGTTGAGTTTGGCTCGTTACTGTTCAATGTGCCGGCTACGTTAGCATTAGCTTCTACCTGGAGAACCGCTTCTGTTCAGTTTACACTAAATATATTTACTTGGCTATTTCACGCATATATAAGAACGAATCCCTGTTGGTTATTAAGAACACTGAGCAGTACACGACTCTGTCTCGTCGCATCAAACAGGCCCTTTTCAACACGGTTTAGCTTGAAAATTGCATCTACAGCACGTAGGCTGCCATGTTGGAAATGAAGCGCTACCAATACGAATCGCTGCAATAACTGCTCATTTTCTTCCTTATCATTTACAAATACGCGGCAATAACAAACACATCCTAGGTAAAAGAGTGATAGTCGTAGGTGTAGTATGATAAAAACTATAAAATAGTCCAGATTTGGGGTGATGGTTGAAGATTGTTTGAAGGGAAACTTCACTCACTGATGCTGTTCTACGGCCACCGCTAACAGGAAAGGAAGTAGAGAAGGTTTTTAGTCAACTTTGACCCTCAGATCAATACACGTCACTTCCGCCAAAATTTAACCAGGTTATTTATTGAAATATTTTTAAATGTATGTAGTAGTAGTAGTAGTAGTAGTTTATTTCGGTCCTTATTAACACTTTTCCGAAACGTAAATAAATAAATAACAATACGGCTTTAAATGAAAAGGAAAATAAAAATCTCTTGACTGCAGAGGTGTAGCTGAAACTTTAGTTTAATTTACCTACTCTTTTGATATAACACATATTAATAGGCGCTAGCTGTATACAAAATAAGAGAAACAAAAGCTCAAAATATGTCATTCATAATTGCCTCTTGATGATACCTATTTTATGAGGTTTACCACCTTATTTTTTGTCATCTTTAATTTGCAAAGTGAACTACACAGCCTTGATTCCTTGCAACTATTCCAAATGTTTACCCCTTTGACAGATATGCATCTATGTTTTATGTTTGGCCTTACTCTTGTTTTTTAAACATACCTATTTCTCCAGTTTCACATTCCCTCTCTAATCTCAAACAGCCTCTAAATACAGGTAGGAAGTGATTTATTTTGGACTTTGTACATTATCTGTGCAATATAAAAACTTTAAAATTGTAAATAGTGTGTTGGTTGGTTCATAATAATCTGATCGATTTACCATACTTACCTTATATGTATGGCACTGTGAAAGAACAATACAGTATATATAGAGTTCTGATTCAGATATCTTTAGTTTAAAACAAAAAGACTCATAAGCAGCACAGCGGTTTATTTATCATGTTTAATTGTTTACAGTTGCAGGTATGGTAAAAACCAAAAAATAAACACAATTCATATTTTTCAATATATTATATTACTTGTGATTAAATAAAAATAACATAAATAGGATTTAGTCAGTTTGTCTATTGTTGTTCTGAACAACTATAGTACAGCTACTTTAACAGTTATCTGATATGTTTTACCTTCTTCAGTGTTGAGCTACATGCAGTTCAATAAATAAATGTCTCATAACAACTTAACAGCTGAGAGGGAAGTTATTAAACAAAATATATCATCATATTTGCTAAACATAGCCCAAAACAGAACATACATTTTCCACAGTAACATAAAGTAACAAACTTAACATGTGATACAGAATCAGGTTTTTATCTGAGGAATAGAAACTATGCTTTACCAGAACACATCTTCTCTGCAGTTTAATACATCTACCTGGGCCCAGTCTCTAAATGACAGGGACGACGGTAGGGAAACATACAGCAGTTTAAAATAACCACAGTTTAATAGCATCAATGGTTTGTACATTCATATTTAAAGGATAAGATACGTGCAACTCAGCTGTCTCTGGAAGATAAAAGCACATTTCAAATATGTCTTTGAAAAACGAGAAATAAAACTAAACATCCTATGAACATATTAAATATGTTATGATTAACTTCATCACTTTGATTTTAACTAAACCTGCAGTAAGAGAAAAGCAGCAGTTCATACAGGGTCTAAATGTTTTTCACACGCCTGAAACGCATCATGCCAGGAATGATAACAGCTTCAGAAAAAAAGCATCGTTTGCCAGAGCTAACAGCTGCATAATTGTAATCCACTTAGGCAATGTTACACAACACTTTGATTTTTCTTCAGACCGATACATCACAAGCTCTCAGTTACTGTGTGAAAGCCGCAGTATCCAGAAATCAAACAGCATATGGATTGTCTAACTGGCAACCACCGTACAGTACTAATTACTGTACCAACTAAACCTCTCCCACAACATTTGCTGCATAGGTTAGGACACTATCACACGCTCAGGGGAATAACATAATGAGCACAGGTCGCAAAGGTCAGGAAGGCGTTACTAAAGATGAGGTAATCTCCATCTCCATACTAAGGCATGTTTACAGTACAAGTAGCATTGTCACCTTGACGTTTTGGCATCTCAAACAAAATTTGGAATGACTGAAGCTGACACACAACATAACTGCCCATGCATGTACTGTAGACATCACATACTTGCACTTTTACATACATGTGGCTGCTTAAATAACCTTTTACTAGGTTACATACTTAAAGCATAAAGTCGTGCTTTTAATCCTGAATACCTGGTAAGATCAGGGTAGTTTAGCTGATAAAATACTTGAGTTCTGATATTCATGTTTCTTACAGAACACTATTTGTGCAAAAAACATCTTAAGAGATTTGTGTCTAAACAGCACTAAAATGTGTGTGTTAGCAGGTATATTTTCTACACTATCATTCATTCATTAACCGTCAGCACTAAAACTTTACATTCAACTCTTCTACATCACAACTCTGGCTTATGTTTCATTTCCTTTACATGTATGTAGTTGCCTGTAATGCATGCAGCCCTCCTCTTGAATATGTACGCATGCCTTAATTGACTTGTCAATTTTTGTTTTATTAAAACACCAAACTGAGAAGCGTTAAGACGAAGAAAACATACCTGTTAACATGTATTTTAATGTTGTCTAAACACAAAATATCTAAGACATTAAATGCGCAAATGGCGTTCCACAGTTTGTCTGCTTCTCATGAAGCTGCTACTGTTACCGTCTCCCCTCAGAAAGCATCTTTTATGTTCTTGAGCTGCCGTACAGCCAGGTCCACTGGGAGATTGAATTTAAGGTGACTGATGCGGCCCAGGATGCGCAAGGCTCCTTCGAAGCCGGTCTGGGCCATGTAGCTCCAGGACTGGTAGTGTGGATGTATCAGAGTTCCTGACTTACACAGCAGGTTGAGCCACGACACCAGCCGCTGCTCATTCAGAGCCATGCATACCAGTGCTTTGAACTCCGTGTCCGGTCCACGCTTGTAGCGTCCGTGCTCATTCAGCACAGTGTGGATGGCCCAGAGGAGAGACTGTTTAGGGGTGACAGTCACTGGGCCGCCCCCTACTGGCAGACTGAAAGACTGTGAGAGCTGGCGTGCTGGTGACTCCACAAAGGCCTTCCCGTTCTTGGACTGATAGTATTTGACAAAGAGTTCCCATGGGTGCATGGTCTGTGGAGCTGCTCTATAAGGCAGCAGGCAGGAGATAGGTGCTAACACGAGGCTCATGGTCTGTGAGGGGGCGTAAAGGCCGTGAGCCAACAAGTCTTTCAGAGCAAGCGCCAGCTCTTTCCTCACAGAAGTCGTCAGCTCATCTCGGGGTCCAAGAGCTGAGTTGCTGGTGTAATTAACAACATGCTCGAGGGAGGGCTGTCTGTGCGACCCCAGCACTCTCACCTTCTCAACAGCTGTCTCCAGACGCTGCAGCAGCGGACCATAGTCCTGCCCTGTTGACTCCTGAGACCACATGTTAGGAGGAACGTGACCAGCTGCGCAGCCAAACTGGCTCGCAGCGAAGATCTGCAGCACAGCGAGAGCCTTCTGGATCAGCTGTAAACCGGTCTCTCGCATCTTCTGGGCCTGCTCCGGGTCCACTACAGTGAGAGACAGAACACCATTCAAATACACAGTAGTGAGATTGGAAGGCAAAAAAATGAGGTTTTGAACATGGCATATTAGGAACTTTAACCACTGAAGCCTTACAAGCTCGTTTTGTAAAGATTAAGAAGTTCATATTTATTGTCCCCGTAGGGAAATTCACTCTCTGCA
>JAPQRN010000026.1:19785265-19799937 GCA_037367275.1 Coranthus polyacanthus
GACCTTTCTTCTTCACTCCTGGAGCTCTGGTTTTAGTCCCTGCTGCTTGCGGTTGCTGGTTGTGTCCACCATCTGACAGGAGAGGGTTTCCCACCTCATCTATAGAAAGAAACAGGCACAGGTTATTCATTAAACCAATACAAGATGCCAAGTGTGAAATGCAAGCAAACAAGTAGCCACTGCAGTCTAAGTTAAATTATATAACTCCTTTATTATAACTGTGTACCCTGGATGAAGTTGATAAACATCTCCAGATCCCTGATCTGGGTTTTGAGCTGCTCCACCAGCTGCTCTTTGACTCTGGCTGGGTTCACAATCTGAGCGATAGCAGCGTCCACTCTCTGCCTCAGCTCCTCAGGCGTCAAGTTCCCAATGTCCTCGTTCAGGTTCACATCCAGCTTTTCGATCAACTCATCAATGATGACCTGAAAAATATAAAATACAGTAAAGATCAAGGTTTAGACTTAATTTGGTCTAAGAGTATTTTTAGATTTGAGTTGGTTAAAATACATTCTATGGATGCTTAAAACTAACATAATAACAATATTCCACTACATTCCACACCAAAAGAAAAGCCCACACTTCTATTAAGGAGAATCACACTTAGATTTAAACATGATCAAAGACCTGGATATCAACAGGTTTTTGGATTAACAAGCATGCATACACACAGGAATAGTAGTGGAATATTCATTTTCATTAACCGTGTTCATGGGAATTTTGCTTCATAGGAATTTTGTCTTTTTTGGAATAAGGAAAAAAAAAAGGCTGATGCATATCTTGAGATCTGGCATGTGACACCTGATCTGAAATGACACATTATATGATCAGCATAAACTATGATACCTACAATGTGATTATGAATTCTCTAAAATGTCAATAAATAAGACTGAATGTGTCAGGGAACCTGCTGCTGCCACTACTATAATCATGACAAGATGGCGACAGTCATGATAGTGTGCATTCCCACCTTCTGTCTCTCCATGACAACAGACTGCGGCAGCGAGTCGTAGCTGCCCTCCTGATAAGCGAAGCGCTCCAGGTCATCCAGCTGGGTCTTCAGCTGGAAAATGAGATCCTTTTGTTTTTCTCGCTGAGCCTCCAGACGTTCCCTCTTTTCTCTATCACTCTGAGCAAAAAGACACAAACAAAAACTTTACTTTTAGAGACTGAGTGACCATTACAGTTGATGTGCACTTGATTGTAAAACCCCTTTAGTTAATATGTACACAGAGACAAAGACAAAGCCTCTTTCAAGAGCCAGACTTTATATAATCACTTGTGTCACAGCATTTACACAATACAAAACCACAAATTAAACATCAGGACTCATACTCACCAGATCACCCTGCAAGTAAAGCATGTAATAAGACAGAAATAACAAATAAAAAGAGAATTAGGTGGAATACATGATGAGCAATAAGGTTATATGACTTGCAAGGCCAACTTCAGTTAAAGCTCAATGTATAGAGGCAGGGAGTTCACGACAGGAGCAAAGCAGTTTGTTTCACCATCACTGTGTACATAGCAGACTTTATTAAACAGATAGTGATCTGCTGGAGGCATTTCCATTGAGCCTGTAGCGCTGTGAGTCACACACTTATGGCAGAAAGCAACATTTTCCACCTGAGATAAGAGATCTCAGGGAACAAAACAGAGGTGGGCGCAGCTTCATGTATGACGCAAAACAAGCACACTTTAATCAGCGTGAATCACAAACAGGCTCAGTGTGCATGTGTCTATATTACATTATGGCATTCATATTAATACGGCTGGTTATTATGATCATATTAATACACTGTGAAACGTAATCATTTTGTATAAGTAATGCAAATAATGTTCAGAGCAAAATCAAAGTCACTTTCAGACTGCAATACAGGGAAGCAAATATGATATGATGAGAGGTATTTGTTAGTATATTGTACCAAAACAAAGCAAAAAAAATAAGAAGTTAGAGTTGAAGGAGATGTATTTATAATTTAGGGGTTATTATGGAACAATGTCAATATGTAAAAATGTGCATTTGGTTTTCAAAAGAAATGTATTTATTTATTTTTGTGTGATTTCTTCTTCTTATTTCTGTAGTGTGTTTTGTCTTTGAGAGCAAATAAAGGGTCTTTGTGTGTACAAATGTTGTCTCACACACAGACATGTAGACTACATTATCAAAAGTACTGGGTCACATCTCCTCGTCGTTGAATTTAAGTTAATTAAGTTTCATTCAAGTCCCACTGAGTCTAAAAAAATCAAGAACCTAGTCATGCATTCTGCACAATGGGTCATTCTAAAGAGCTCAATGAATTCAAGTGTGGATGCAACAAGTCAGTTTGTCAAATTTCTTCCATCTTAGATAATCTACAATCAGCTGAAAGTGGTATTATTGTAACTGAACGTGTTGAGGAACCACAGCAACTCAGCCATGAAGTGATAGACGTTAAAGTTAATACATATTTAATATAAATAATAATAATATAAATGATTAAAGTTACAGAACAGGGTCGCCAAGTGCTGAAGCGCATACTGCATAAGAGTTCCAAACCTCCTCTGACATTAACATCAGTGCAAAAACTGTGCACCAGGAGCTTCATGTCATGGGTTTCCATGGCCAAGCAGCTTCATGCAAGCCTCGCATCAACAAGCACAATGCCTAGCATCAGATGGAGCGGTGTAAAGCACGTCGCCACTGGACTCTGGAACAGTGAGACCAATCACGCCTCTCTATCTGGCAGTCTGATGGACGAGGTGCCAGGATAACGTTACCTGTCTGACTGCATTGTGCCAACTGTAAAGTTTGGTGGAGGAGGGATGATGCTGTGAGGTTAGGTCCCTCTTACTGCTTCATCTTACCAAGGCATTTTGGACAACTCTATGCTTCCACCTTTGTGGGAGCAGTTTGGGGAAGAAGTTTTCTGTTCCAGCCCCAGTCTGTACCCCAGTGCATAAAGCAAGGTCCATAAAGGCATCGTTGGATGAGTTCGGTGTGGAAGAAAAATCTTGTAGAAAGCCTTCCCAGAAAACTGGAAGATGTCAACTTGATATAAATGCTGATGGATTTAGAATGGGATGTCATAAAAGCTCCTGGACGTGGTCCAATACTTTTCATAATATAGTGAACTTTCTATTTGCTTGACAAAGCTCAACAGACACCTGTTGCCATGGACTGAAACAAACAATAAACAAGAAGTTGTGTAGTCTAAATCACACCGATATGAGAAGCAGTAAGGTTTTAATTTCAACAGAAGATTTTAGACACTTTTCACAGAGAGTGGAATGTATGAGATGGTGACTCGCTATTAAAAATCGTGACCTGCAGCCTCACCGAGTTCTCCAGCTGCGTGGCATCCTGAGCTCTGCAGCCCACCACATGCGGGCAGCCCCTGAAGGCGAACTCCTCCAGCTCGGCCAGCATCCTCTCCTTCTCCTCGCTCTGGGCGTGAACGATCTGCTTCAGTCGGAACTGGACCTGAGCAAAGTGGGAGGTGAGGGCGAGCAGAGAGGAGTTCAGCAGGTCCTGCTCCTCTTCCAGTTTCCTCATTCTGGCGGCCATTTCCTCCTCTGTTGCCGAGCTTAAACCCCTCTGCCTCGGCTGATCAGCGCTCCCGCTCCCGCTTTCATCCTCCGGGCTCGCTACAGCGCCCACCGGAGCCCATCGCTCCCCAGCACCGGCGAAGACAGCCTCGCTATCCGAGGCTGACAGCTCCTCCGTAGACATTTCGAATGACAGATTCGGCTGCAGGTGTTTAGCTACACCGCCGGTATATTTTCAGTGTGTTTCAGATATTGTAATATCTTATGTTACGCAGAAAACAACAAGGATCACTACCGCTGAAACAGGTGTATCGCCATCTTGGGAAGAATGATTCATACGTCAACGGCGAAACGTCAAGTTAACTGGTATTACCGGAAATGTATCTTCAAAATAAAAGACCTCTATCTGTCTTCGGATAGACATCCTTCCGCTTAATACTTTTTCTTCTTTTTTTAACCTCCAGTAGTTACGCACTGTGTCCAAACCTAACCAATGTCATCAATGTTTGCTTCTTAAGATTCTGTATTTTAAATATAGTGCCTATTGACTTCAGCTGCATTTCTAAGCTAACAGTATCAAGTGTTGCTCAGTGGTACAGCGGTAGAGGAAAAAAGTAAATAGAAAGAACGTTCTTGTGGTAATGTAAATACAGTTTTAAGGTTGGGAGTAGTGCTGGGAGCCGTACTTCTGTTGACATTAGCAGACTGCATTTCTACGCTAACAGTAGCTAGTGTTGTACACTTTTCTCCTGACAATATGTCAATTCCGGTAACGTAAGCTAGAGTTAGACTGACATGTCAATTAGTAATAATATTAGCCATAATATTCAAATTGAATGGTGGCATGACTAAGTGTTACGGATTATTATTGTGTCAAAGGAATGAAAATTCTGCAAGTTTTCTTAAATAAAGTTCAATAATTATCGTATAGATGAGCATACGATATTTACAGTATGTGCCCTCTAGTGGTCATAATTAATGATTGCAACTGTGCTCCATTACATCAAGTTAGATACAACGCAACATAGGGCACTTCCGGTTACTGATTGCAAAATAAAACGTTTATTTAAAAAACACACAAACTTGTACTTACGCATCATGTCCGCCAGAGGGCAGTGTGCATTGTTTATTTTAAACTCACTGATGAATGGTGTCTAAAACCCTAATAAAGTAAACATTCTTGTGGTAACACTTGTAAGCAACACTTTAAACACTTAAGTTGTACACCTACAGAATCGAGTGTAATTTATGGATGTATGTGATATGAATGTTTTGACAAATATATTTGTTGAGTATCATATAAACCTGAGAAAAGGACCAAACTTTCATATTTGAGAGGCTGAACCCACTGAAAGTTTGTTATTTCTGCATAGATTGTGTGAATGACAAATAAACACATGTAAAATATGTATTATTATTATTATTATTACTGTTGGCTCCAAATCACTTAATTTAACAAAACCGAACATGGGACAAAAGGCTGGATATAAACTAAAAAAATGCCTTTTGTGAAATAACAAGAACCCCTTTGTGGTGATTATATTTTTGAGTGGGTGATTATACGTTTATTATGTTTACTTCTTATCTATTTTATTATCGTTGTTAATTTTAGAACATGTGAGGATTACTTATGACTGTAAGTGGGTCTGCCCTCTTGTGGTCACAGCGAGTAATTACAACTGCAAATCTGTACTGTTTAATATCAGCGAAGAATTTAATTATAAACACTAAGGGGATATCAACACCTACATGTATAGAAAGACGAAATGTTTGTCTTCAATGTGGAAGGGACCTTACAACATTACAAGGAGACACGACCACACATTATGGACACGACGGACGGACGGACGTAGGCTAACTACATTTTGCTAATCTTCTTGCTAGCTAGTCCGCTTAAAACTCATCATAAATGCCTCCGTAAAACAATCGGATGCAATTTGCCTTAATTTAAAGTTTAGAACGTGTTATATTAAGCGCTAACATTGCCGTATCTGCCTCCAAACTTTGTAGAATTGTTCATTGCTTTTCGAGAATGACGATAACCTTTATTTTGAAGCTTCAAACCGGAACTATCTCTACGCCATTGACTCCAGCTTCACTCTAGTGGCGCTCAGTTGTCGTTACGCACTTTGTCCACAAGAGGGCGGTATCTTTATGCATATAATTATACTCCACGGTTAAAGTTGCTAGTTCTTCTGCATTAGCTTGTACTGAGAAATCAATCCCGTTTTTAAAAAAGGTTATACTAACGGGTGACATCTGTTATATATAAACCAAAATTAATTTAATGTTATTTGTAAGGTTCTGAAGTTAACACTAGCTACCATTGCCATTAGATAGTGGTATTTTCTGGCTTGTCACTGCTGTGTACTATTAGTGATGCTCATATTATTGTGATTAAAAGGTACTGTAACTATAAGCATTATGTTCACTGTAAGTAGTAAGTAAGTGTTTTTTTCATTGTAGCTAATGTTATGGTCACTAGTCATTAAAGTCACTAAATAAATGCTTGATGTCAATAAATGTTCAAACAGCAATAAAAATTTAATTCCATCCCAAAAAACCCCAACAAAAAACAAGTCTCTCTTTGTTCCCTGATTTGATTGTTTATTTGACTTGTCTATTGTTGCCAGACATGACAATAATCAGTAAGATTCATGAAATGAGTATCTGCTAAATCCAAAACACAAACAAATGACAGCAGAGGAGTGTTTACAATCCTAACACGTAGATTTTAAAACATCAAGGCAGATGTCAAATGGATTATTCATTAAAGATGATGCTAAAAAAATGTCATTTCGCTCGATTGTACCGTTCATGTTTGTCATAAAGGCTCAACCCATAAATCATACCTCAAATTACAACTGATTATTGACAGAAGAGTAGACTTGGATGTGAGGCAGCTGAAGCAGAACAGATAAACAGATAAACAGATAAACAGATAAACAGACGGCTGACTCAACAAAATGGCCTGTGGAGTGTTTCAGTCAAATTCTAATGGATGTATGAGCTTACATTGCAAATGAACATGCAGTTGTATGTACTTTATGTAATGTGTGTCATAACTGACATTCTAGTGTGTTAAAACTCCAAGATCACAAAATATCAGAGCCCTGAGTGCAATTCACAGAATCTCCATCACATTTTACCACAGCCTCCAAAAAAACAAAGCGTTTACAATTTTAAAATCCCTTTATGTTATTTTTAATTAGTGCAGAAAGAAATGGCGGCCCAACAGAGGGAGGTTTTCATACGCTCAGAGCTCTCTTTTTGTTGGCGAGGAACATGTACCAGTTGTTCCAGTGCAGCCCGGCCCTCTGTGTGCACTGGCCCTCTGGGGTACAGGTGTATCCCGTGGGGCAGCAGTGCTTCATGTCGCTGCAGCACACCGCCTGTAGGGGGCGACACAGAGAGGAAGGTAAAAACCACTGCACCTTTACTGGGAAAAGACATACATTTTCTTTTAAAGCACCTGATTTTGAAATGCACGACTTTGGAAAGTGAATGAAATGCACACAGACATCACTCCTTCACCATATCCGACCTCTGCTTTCACATATTTGGTGAATTATACCAATGCCTTAACGTGAACAGAACATCTGCTTTTGGTTTGTTCAATCATGGTATGGCAAGGTGCAATATATATACTTTTTTCTTTATGGTTTTTAGGTTTAATGATATTTGATAATGTTGTTATAGTTGAAAACTAAAACTGAATAACACTTGACATTTTGAAAGACATTCAGTTCAAAGTAGTTGGCAGCTGGTTGGTAGCTATACTTTCAAAGCAGTTTCCTCAACACTGATCTGTAAAGATGCCATAAAACTAGGAAAAGGAAAGTGTCATAATGTGGAGACATTGTGGAAACAGATTTGAATCACTGTGGCACAAGCTCTCCAGCTGCCCTGAGGTCTTTTTAACAGTTCGATTGATGAGAAGGTTGTGCGTTGTGGTTCTGGGTGTGTTTCATACATTAGGGGAGGGACAGCAGCCCCACGTGGTGGCCGACGTCCTGCAGCAGGTATCCCCGTCCGGGCAGCTGGTGGTGTCATCACACTTGACGTCTCCCTGCTGTAAAGGACTGAGCTGGGGTTGACGTGCAGGCAGGTACACTGGTGTTAGTGGGACGGTCTCCAGCTGCAGCATCACAAGCTTCTGACAGGACCGAGAGCCGACGTTACAGGTGAAGCCCAGTGGGCAGCAGTGTTCCTTATCGGGGCAGCACACGGCCTGCGGACGGAGACGGCAGAAGGCAGGTGAAGTCACACCGATTGTTATCAGTGGTGGAAGGTAACTAGGTACTTCTACTCAAACTGTCTGACGCCACAAACATGATGATCTTATAGAATATGATGCAGTATAAAGTAGTTCAAATGAGCTCAACATTGAACATGTAGAGCAGTAAAATGAATGCAACAAAAATCACATATAATAACGAAACACTGACAGGGTCCATTTTACTGCACAATCACTGCTTTATCCAAGACTTTTTATACTTGTGTACTGACAGTGTGTCTAATATTTCCATGTCAAAGTAGCTGCTCTTCTTCTCGCAGTAATCCGTCCACACATACATTCACACAGCGCTCACATTTTCCATCGGGCAGCAGCCCCACTCGCCCGTAGAGAGCCGACAGCAGGTGGTTTGTTCAGGACACTGATTCCTGCCGTCACACTGCACGGAGCTGGGATCGGCCTGAGCGCTGCTGCTGGTAGCTGGGAGTTTGGTGTACCATGGGATCTCCACGTCTCCTCTGATGCATGACGTCCTGCCTTCATTACATTTGTAGTTGTGAGGACAGCAGTGGCTGCCGTCAGCACAGCAAATGGCCTGCAGGGGAAGTGAGAGAGGAAGTACTACTTTCACATCATCAATCCTCATTTCCAGTTCTTGTTTCATTGAAAATTACAAAATTAGTATATGGAAAAAATGAGTGGGGTAGTTACTTTATATTTTACAAGTAGAGTAAATTAACTAAACCATAAAACCATGAACAAAGCGGCAACAATAGAGAGTGGAAGCTGATAAGAATGACGAGGGGCAGATATTAAAACACAGATGGCTCTGGAAGAGGAAGTATCACCGTGCATCGTAACGATACTGTAGTTTAAGAAACTATTTATTAGTACAAGAGTACAAGACAAAGTTTGCTGTGTGGATGGGGAGTTTTAAAAACCAGAAATCTGCTATTGGTGTCAATCATTCCTCTACATTTTTAAGCACGTTTGGAAATGCAGCTTTTCCACTCATCGTATCATAATGATGTGTCATATCAATGCACAGTGTAAAGCTTGTGAAAATGCTGCCGATACTGAAATGCTCGATGTCAAACCTGAGGAATGAGACTTAAAAGCGTTAAAGCTGCAGTGCTCGCCATAATTACCTTCCAGCGCATTGTAATTCAAGTGTTTTGTTAGAGGAAACTAGAGGAAACTAGAACTCCACCCACTTCTCTGGACTCCGTTTTCAGGTTGTAGAAAATCTGTCCCATAACTCTGGATGATCACAGATGTTTTCAGGCAGGTAGGGGTTAAATACGTGAATTACTGATCACTGTTCAGATTCATTCAGACCTGACTCCACTGTGTCATGTATCTTTATATTTAGTCTGGCTGATGAAGAGGAGAGAGCTGCAGAAGGAAGGTGAATTTTCAAATTCTGTTGTTTTTTTCCCACTGATTTCAACTCCTACAGCTTTAAGTAATGCCTGGTTTAAATGTATATTTTTAGGACTGTCCAGCTTTATTGCCTAGTTTAAAACATTGATGTGCAGATGCAGTGCTTACTTGTGGCAGTGGACAACAGCCCCACTGATGAGAGGCGGCCATGAAGCAGCAGGTGCTGGACTGAGGGCAGGTGGTTCGGTGGTCACAGTGAATCATGTCGTCGTCCTCCTCCTCCTCCTCCGGCTCATCTGTCTCGGTTGCTTCCATCACCTCTTCCTCTCTTTGCTCTGCGATCGTTACCTGACTTTGCGTTGTAGCCGCCACACTAGAGGGCGCTGCTGTGGCAAACGCAGGCATCTTCTGCTTCATGGGAGTCGAGCCTGAGGCGCTCTGACAGGTGAGGGCAGTAGTGTCGCAGGTGGTGCCGGCGGGGCAGCAGTGTTCATGGTCATCACAACAGACCGCCTTTTAAACAAAACCACACAAGCCCCTTTTAGTCAGGGAATGAAAAAGTCCTACGGAAGTAAAACTGCGTACGTATCAGCAGCAAAACGTAGTTAAAGTATTTTCAGTTAAAGTACAGGTTTGATCCCTTTGACTGTCACATGATTAAAGGGAGAGTTCTGTGTCTAATCTTTGACTTTTGGTGACATATTGGAATGTAAGTAGGTACATAAAGTTACATTAAATGGATATATTCATGTACAGTTTCTCCAATAAATCCTGACATATCGATTATTTTGGCTGTTGATTTACCTGAGGTAGAGGACAGCAGCTCCAGCCTTCTTGTGTATTTTTGCAGCAGGTGGAGCCATCAGGACAGCTAGAGGTGGAGTCACATGTAACGTTGCCGGCCCGTGCGTCCTCCCTGGGGATTGTGGGTAACTTCTCTGACCAGGGCACAGAGCACGAGTCGTCATCGCAGGTCATGGCGGCCAGGTTACATTTCTTACCTTTTGGGCAGCAGTGTATGAAATCCTCACAACAAACAGCCTGAGAAAGGGACGATCACAGGGACAGATGACCATGAATGCACGGAAAACACCTTTAACATTATCAGAGTTAAGTCTTTCCGAGAACACGGTTCTGAACGCACCTCTGGTAAAGGACAGCAGGACCACTCCCCTTCTTTAGTTTTACAGCATGTGGAGTTATCTGGACAGGAAGCCGTATCATTGCAGGGGACATTATCTGGAAAAAAGTCACATAAAACTCGTATTAACTCCTTTATCGTTAGTTTCCTACTACACATAAACTGTAGGATTAAATGTTGATGAGCTCATGAAAAGGTGACTTTATCTAAATCAACACTTACACACTTTAATTTAAGTAAGTAGACAGTATTTTCAGTGTAGTATCAGTACTTTTACTAATCTGAATACTGCCTAACTATGGCAGTTCAGGTTTTACTTTATTGAATGCATTGCAACTAAGAAGCACATTTATGTATCCCAACAGTCAAAATGTACCTTTAAAACACGTACATTACACACTAGACTCATTTAAAAAACATCACTGAGCTTCCCTATTTCCCCATTTCCTTATTTCTGCAGTTTTTCACAATTTAATTCCCTGTACTCCCATTCCACCGATTAGCAAATAGGGCTGTGATATCCCCATCGCTCCTAAAACCCAGCAGGACAAGAACACATTAACTAACATTAATGGAGGCTCCACTCCCTCTAATGTACCAGCGAGCTACGCAAACAAAGCATAAATGGTCGCAGCCACTTTTACAGTTGTCTTGTCATTGTTGAAAACAGCGTTAACATTAAGCTGTGGCCTTTCGACGTGCATGAAGTGACAGACCTACAGTAAAAGTTCAGCCTGTATTAATGGTATTTAATCCAAATAAGAACACTTTTTGACCACTTCAAGTAGTATCAGGAGCTACTGGCTTCTTTACGATGGATACCATACGTGCATCTGACAGTTGACAGTTGTATGTAAAAATGTATGACACATTACATAAGAATATATTATGTGTTTGATAAATGGTATTGTCTCACCTGCAGCTGTCTTAGTGACAGATGATACGCTTACTTCCTCCTCTGAAAGAGGAACTGTACTCGTTGTGGTGAGTTCGGGGACTTTTTCTGAGCTTTCACCGTCAGCCTCCTGTGCAGTCACATGCTCGCCCTCTGAAAGTGACACAGAGATAAGACGACATTCACAAACACATTTTTTAGACATGCTTTAATATGAAGAAGGAAGTAGAGTGTGGTTTAGGAATCTTGTCCTTAATCTTGACCTTTCTGGTTTTCCCAGTCTGCTCTCGCCCTGGCTGGGAACTTTGCCCACATTGGCATCTCTTTTTTGGTAGACAAAGAAATACATTTGGAGTGTTCGACATCGCACGTGCTTCCTTCGGGGCAGCAGTGCGTCTTATCCTCGCAGCACACGGCCTGTTCGGACAAGACACCGGGAGAACCACATGGATCAGAAACCATAAAGATAACTGGACATAAAGGACAGACATGTAAATTCTTATTTGACTTTCTCCATGTTTATGATCTCTATTTCGCTGATGCAGTCTTGTGTATATGTCTGTTATAAAATGTTCCACCATATTTGACCTTTGGCATTGGACAACATCCCCACTTGCCCTCTGGGGTTTCACAGCAGGTGGATTCATCTGGACACTCTGATACTTCGTCGCTGCACAGGACTGTGGTCACGAGCTCTGAGACGACGCAACAGGAACATAATGATTCAACATGTGTCTAAGAAAAGGGATCTTGGTGAAAGTAAAGAGTTGGTGAGAGTTTGTGAACCTTTTTTGATGCAGGAACGGCTGTCTGAACTGCACATGTGGCCTTCGGGACAACAGTGTTTCCCATCAGAGCAGGGGATTCCCTGTTAGGGATCAGGAAATAAACAATCAGTCAACAAATCCAACACAGATTCAAGAGACTTTCAGATTTCCTCCTTAAGTTATCATATTTCAGCATTTGATTCATGAAGTTTATAAATGATAAATGATTAAAGGTCATTTGTAAACTCAAACAAAAGCTCGTCGTCCACATCGCTCAATACTTGTACGAGGGAACACTTTCACTGGATTTACTGACAGAAATGGTCACGATCAAGTCTTTCAGCTACAATATTCTCTTCTATACACTAGTACTATGACAAGTTCAACAAAAGATCTACTATTGTTTTCAGGGTTTTGGTTTCTATTTCTGCTTTTGCATTTCTGCTTTTATTTAATGCAGTTAATCACTTACATGATTTGGTAGGAAAGACAAAAAGTTGAAAATGATTTGAGCGGTTATTACACCTTTTTTTTTTTTTAGTGATAACTGTAGTAAAGTATCACTCTTTAATATTTATATTTCTCTAGTGATTTACCTGAGCGAGGGGGCAGCAGCCAAACTTTGTCAGAGCTCTCAGACAGGAAAACTCAGGCGGGCATCGTGACTGATCAGGGCAGATGTTGTCATCTTCCTCCCCCATGTAGGTCTTGATCATCCTGAAGGACTGCAGGGACAGGGCAGGAAGAGGGACGAGCTGAGGCTACGTTCACACTGGCAGCCTTAGGGCTCGATTCAGATTTGTTTACTAACACTCCGCTACAAGTTAAAGTTACATATGTTGCTTTTGGATTCATATTACTGCTGCAGTAATGTGTATTTTGCGTTCTACTGCTGTGCATGATTAAAGTGGAGCTCATTTGAACTTTTGCTTCCCGTCAGTGCAGCGTTGTGATGAATCTCAGTGTAAAGTGACATAAAACTCGCATGAATTCTGATCTGTTCAGACTAAGGTTGCTTTGCTAAAGATCAGATCTGCGTCTGATTTAGGACCACATATGGAAGTGGTCCAGATCAGAATGGAGAAGATCAGATTCCATGTGATTTGTGCTATTCACACTGTCATGAAAAAAAACCTGATCTGAGTCACAAACCTTTACGTGCAGTGTGAACATAGCATTAGTGCACACAGTCACTTTAAACATGTCAAAGCGTCTCGCGCTGTTTCGCTTATGGCTCTTACTTTGGAGAGTCTGGGTTGATCAGCAGAACATCTTTCGACCCAGGGGACGGACACGGTGGCGTTCACACAGCTGGACTTGGACGTATCGCAGAGCGTACCCGCAGGACAGCAATGCATGTGATCCTCACAGCATTCAGCCTTCAAAGACAGCAGCAGTAGCATAAAGACTTTGACTACCAAAGTGGTTATCAGACAGGCTACATGAACGCTTTTATCTGACTCGTAAAATAGTAAAACATTACACCAGATGAATAGTACTACTGTGCATGTCTTAATTCTTTACATTTTATAGCACAAAAGAAAGGTTATCTCATGTGTACATTTAAATGTGTGAGAACAGACAAAGAGGTGAAGAGTTGAAGTACTTCATTGAGGTTTTATCTGAACGTCGACTTACGTGTGCACATGTGAACAATGTGGCAAAGTGAACATATTTAACCATGTTATAAAATCAGTGTTCTGTTCTTACAAACACAGGTCCAAGGATCGTTTGAAAATGACTTTTCAAAAGAAGATGCACATTTTTCCAAAGATGCATCAAGTTTAACACTTTAAACACTTGGACCTGCTTAGAGTAAAACTTTCAGGTTGCGTCTACCTGGTCAAAGGGGCAGCATTCGTAGCCATTGGCTGGGTCGTTGCAGCAGGTTTGTCCATCTTCACATCTCCCTCCATCTGGACACTCATCAGCAACAACCAGGACCAGGAGAGCCCAACAGATCACAACCCACCTCTGCATCTACACACAGGAAACACAGGAGGATTTCAGAAAATGAAAGTAAAAGGTGTCGGTGTCTGGTGGAGGCATCAGCACTGATAATGAACCTCTGAAAGTTTATGGACATGGTCCAGTAAGCTTCTCCATAAACTGAAAACTGCAAAAGCTCATTTTTTCATATTTGGTGAGAAATACTCCACTTTGCCTGTTTCATTTCTTGATCACTAATAATTCCCTAGAGTCATGTTCCCTTTTTTTATTTCGCATTTAATAAATTAGTGAGGGTCTGTTTGTATAAAACAAAGCGTCTAATTTTCAGTTTCGTTTAGGTTTTTCAAAGAGGAAACCGCTTTTTGTCTAAAATCACGGCTCCGAATCAACTGAGAACATGTTACAACAATAGGTATCAAGTTAACAAAGCGAAAGGAAAAACTGTCTTCATTTAAACTATCTTAAACTCGGAAGTGGCTTAAATGAAGCGTTTAAATTCCAGCCAAGCTTCCTTATTGTTCACCTTAAGACTAAAACAGCAGCTATGTTTAATTCACTGAAATGCTAGAATGAAAAGTAACCCGTACCTTAAAGACTGGAGCGCTGTTGTGAGCAGTCAGGTGTTTCTAACAAATGTGTGACCAGAGAAGAACACAACAGTAGATGTGCACTGTCTTGAACACGCCTCTAATGGAGACGTGAGGGGGGCGTGTTTTCCTTGTTTTCTGTTGCTGCAGCTTTTAGTTTCTGTCTCTTTTAACTCGCGTCGCT
>JAPQRN010000026.1:19800037-19848478 GCA_037367275.1 Coranthus polyacanthus
CAAGAAAGGCTGATGATTCGTGAAAACACAGTGTGTTTGAGACCTTTTTCTAGCTGTGAAAATGCAAAACAGGGAAACAGGGAAGCTCCACTGACTCTTTTCTCACATTAGACTAATTTCAGATCTACAACCCCAAATGCAAATTAAAAAAGAATGAAGCAATATCAAAATTTATTTTGACTTGTATTACATGGTAGACAGTATGAACGCAACATATTTCATGTTTTGCCTGGTCAACTTCATTTCATTTGTAAATGTACATCAAGGTATAACTCTGTCCCATTCTTCCTGAAAACAAGTCTTAAGGAGTATACTCTTTGTACTCAAGATGCTCCACACATTCTCTATTGGGGACAAGTGTGGACCACATCAGGCCAGTCCTGCTCCCGCACCCTCTCCTTCCTCAGCCAGGCCTTTGTAATGTGTGCAGAATATGGTTTTGCATTTTCTTGTTGAAATACGCATGTGCATCGCTGGAAAGGTTGTCATCTTGATGGCAGCATGTGTTGGTCCAGCGTTGATGGTCCATCACAGAAGTGCAGATGACCTTTGCCAAGGACACTGACACAAGCCCAGAGCATGACACGAGTCCATGTGGAACCATCAGCTACTGAATGACAGTTCTTAAGGGATCGGATCATGGCCGTTCAGCTTAGTCTTGCACCCTTGCCTTTAACACACTGAAATATATTCAGTTCAATTCCATTCAGTATTATTTATATAGTCCAATATCACAATCTGTACAAACACCATCTGTCCTTTGACCCTCATACATTCAGATTCGTTTTAATTCTGCTCTGCACTGTAGCGGGTAAAATATCCGAATCCCTCCCCGTCTTTCTTTGAGGAACGTTGTTTTTAAACATTTCAATAATTTTCTTATGCATTTGTTGACAAACTGGCGATCCTCTGCCTTTCTTTTCTCCTGAAGATCTAGACCTTTTCTGGATACTGCTTTTGCACAAAATCATAGTTACAATCACCTGTTCACATGTTTGTTTGTTTTTTATCACATTGTTATTTAATCATTTTAACTCATTACTAGCCTTTAATTGCCCCTGTCCCCACTTTTTTCTTGAACGTGTTTCAGCCTGAATGTGACAAATGGATGTATATTTACAAATGAAATGTAATTTACAAGACAAAATGTGAAATATGTTGTCTTCATACTGTTTACAATGAAATACAAGACAAAGTAAATTCTAATATTGCTGCATTCTTGTATGCTGTTTTAATTTGCATTTGCCATGCAAGTATTTATTATTTGGGGTTTAAAACCATTATATTTCGAGAGGTCAAATCTGGACTATGTTATCCCAGAGAGGCAAATCCTCTCTAGTGTTTTTTTTTATTTATTTTTTTATCTGGACCCTGGACTAACTTACTATGGCGCTATTTCTGCATCGTCTGACTTGTTTACCTGCGGCATCTGCAGTGCACTATACGGCCATGTCCACCAGGGGGCACCCGAGCGACACAGCGGCTGAGAAAAGGGGCGGGGCAACTGAAGTTGTCAATTCAACGCTGATCTCCACAACATAAGCACAGGCAACTCTAACACACCTAGACAGAGTACACTCCTGTGATATCTGCTATCAGTTCATCGACACTTCGGGCCTCTGTCCAAACATGTTTACGGGTTATCACAATGGACAGTCCGAGCATGGTGTGGTATTGCAGAGTGGCTTCACTTTAGCTATCAAATGTCGCATCGCGGCGGTAATTTAACCAAAATGAGTGCTTATATTACACAACGTCCGCTGCAGCTAAAGTAGGGGTGAGTAATGTTCGCTAGCTAAAATACGATAACGGCACGTTGAAAGCTAACTAGCTACCAAGCTAAACGGCAGTATAATGTGACATTTTCAGTGACACATTAGAAAGGTTTGACTCTGTTTTTCACTATGAATGCCTCCTGTCCTCTTCTGTGCTTCTCAGAAAGTAAGATAGAGAATTATGTAAAAACTAGTTGTCCTCTTGCAAACTGGTGACACGTTAATCTCATCAGGTTTGAAGATAGGTCTGTTTTTACCTTCTGGCCTGTCAACATGAGTGTAGATGAATGTAGATTTGACATTTTCTAAATAACGTTTTACATCAGTGCCACCCAGTCACATACATTTACGTATATCATTTTGTTGGGTATTTATGCGGTAGAAAATAACACTTGTTTATTGAAGCAGCTTACTGACTTGACTATAACTGGCACATTAAAGTGTAGCTAATTAACTCTAGAAATAGCACATGCCAAAAAAAAAAACGAACTGACAACAACAGGAAACGGGTTTCAGCTGGCTGTTCAATGTTCAATTTTTTAAAAAAATCAAATAAAAAAATGCTGACAAATTGTGTCTTTTTCAGTTCTGTCCATAAGCCCCCCTCATTTAGGAGTGGGTCTCTGCTGCAGAGTGAGACTCAGTCATGCACATCATAGATAAGCTATCCTAACCCCATTAATACAACACCGCCTATACCACGCAGCTGATATCTATGAGGGACGTCTTGTTTGACATTATTACAGTAAACAGGCATGTTATTTTAATGGTGTAACTTTTTCTAGCACTGTTAGATAACAGAGTTTAATTAGTGTGTGAGAAGTTGTCACACACCCAGCATTGTGACATAACCTGGACACTGACCCAGCCAAAGATTTGGTGTAAGGTTGCTGATCCACCGGGATACACTCCTACTTTTACGTAACCAAGAGACAAAGACACCAGGATAGAGAAAGCTAGGCTTGCCTTCTTTGTTAGACAGATTACAAACGCACCTACGACATGAACTTTGCTATACTTATTGTTCCTCATATGTTTTTTGGTCTCGCAGATAGACAGGATGGGGGATCGAGTCGTCAGCAGACCCGTGGCTGCGATCTCTCCAGTGCAGCAGATGCTGGCCTCTGGCACTGGAGCCCTCCTTACATCTATATTTGGTGAGATTACGGGAAACAAAGACTAGAAAAAGAAACTTATTATAAAAATAAGTGCTTATTTACAGTGTTTTATCATATGCGCACACAGTGTAGTTTATTACTGCCATAGTCTTACATTCACCATAATAATCATATCAATTTGCTTCTCTACAGTCACACCACTGGACGTTGTGAAGATCAGGCTGCAGGCTCAGCAGACACCGTTCCATCAAGGTGAGAGAAGGGCTGTGTTTTCCTGTGATGTTTGTTATAACCTCTTGTCTATGTTTAACTACTACGGCTCTAACTTTATTAAGTGTAATTATTATTATTGGATTGTTTTGCTTTTTTAACAGCTGCTTATGGATGCTTTTCTAAACTCCCTCCACTTGTCATTTGCACCTTTTTATACTGTTTGAATGTTTGTGTCTTCACACGTTGTTTGTCTGTCCTCCTTTTGCTTCGTCTCTCAGCTTTAGCCTCTGAATCTGCACCATGGGGTGGTGTCATCCGCCCTTCCAGGTGTAAGTATATTAACCATTGTTGCTACAGTTTGAAGACGCACAGCTACAGCACAACTTTATCTGCCTGCATGTGTTCAGCTAACAGACAAAATATTCCTTTTTGCAAATAGCTTCATGTGAATGGTGTTAATTTAGGTTGGAATGATTTTGCCTTACTGCTTGCATCTAAAACTCCTTACTCCTTACTCCTAAAAAGTCAAAGATGTGGGTTTAGTTGCTCCAAGAAACGAAAAGTCTACACTGAAAATGTTCAGGAGCTTTACATCCTCAGTCATAATTCAGATATTTTTCAGAAAAAAAACAAATCTGCTCCATCTATACCTTGTACTAGTAGCATGCCCTGCCACGTTTTCCCAGTGTGGAGTTGATTGTTAAATTATGCTTTTTTTTTTTTTAGAGCTTCTTTGAAAGTTACGTCAATAGTAATAACTAAACCAGCTTTAAATAAACAAACAGAGCGAGCAGTGACAAGGACAGCCCTGATGTTATCTGCGGTCATTGGCTTTCAATTCACCTTCTGCGTAAACTGTAACTCTAACACCGATAATGTGAGAACACGATTCATCAGAAGGTTGTTTTATATTACTCTCGTAATTCCTGGATGCTTTCCTAAGGCAGGAGACAGTTACTGTTTGCTGATATTTTTAGATCTGCTGACAATAAGTGTCTTATGTGTCTCACAGGGAAGTGTTTCCTGTATTGTAACGGGCTAATGGATCACATCTACGTATGTCAGAATGGAACCAGTTGCACCAGCTGGTACAAAACACCGACACAGTTCAGCGGAACTCTGGTGAGCACTGTTAAAGTGGCTGGAAATTATAACAGCTTTAAATATTCAAATATATGAAGTTTTGTTTTTGTGTGTGCCAGGATGCTTTTGTAAAAATTACTCGCCATGAGGGACTCAGGTCTCTGTGGAGTGGGCTACCACCAACACTGTGAGTGTCAAATGTCTCAAAATACTAAATAATAACAATAAACATGTAGTATATGTCAAACTAAAGTGCAGGTTAGAGTGAGGAAGTTTTGATCACTGCACAACAACTTTACAGATTGCCACAACTCTAACTTATTTATTGTACAAATTGTATGTTGAAATGAGCTAAAAATCTGACTATGTACAGGGTTATGGCTGTACCAGCTACTGTCATCTACTTCACCTGCTACGACCAGCTGCGAGACTTCCTCCGATACGGGCTGGGTTTTCAGGGCAGCCATGTCCCCCTTGTTGCTGGGGGTCTTGCTAGATGTAAGTTCATGGAAATTTAAAGCCACAAAGACATCATAACAAAGTGTCAATAGTTTTTTTGACTCCTAATGTGTGTATGTGCTGCAGTGGGAGCTGTGACGGTCATCAGCCCTCTGGAGTTGGTCAGGACTAAGATGCAGTCACGTCGGCTGACCTACAGCGAGCTGCGTGTGTGTATCCGCTCGGCTGTGGCTCAGGACGGTGTGCTATCGCTGTGGAGGGGCTGGGGACCCACCGTCCTCAGAGACGTTCCATTCTCAGGTGAGAACAGCCCCACAGAAAACAAGTAATATAGGCAAGAAAAAACATTGACCATCATATAAACACTTAAAGAAAAACAGTAGCTATTAGTTTGACTTCAAACTGGTTTCAGTGACCTCAAATATTTAGTGTGGACCGTGTAAAAGTGAAGGTGGTCATCCTCAGAAACTTATCAAACTGCTCCTGCTGAATTTTTCACTTCTCTGCTGTTGTTTTCTTCAGTGTTTTGGTCTAACATTATTTCCATCATGTACTGTTGGTTTCATTGAAGCTCTACAGCAAATATCATTTTGAGACACACCTATTGTAAAAATGACTTATGATTTATAGAGTAATCTTTACAGCTTAGAGAGTGACTGATTGGAGTTAAATAAATGTTTTTATGATTTATACACTATGTTATTTTCACATAAAAAATTACTTTGTCAAAATACTGATATTGTGAAAGTGTTAGATGATTGAAATGTGTTGCACAACAACTATTATCCAGACATTCAAACATACACCTTCCTGTTTGTGTGCATTTCAGCTCTGTACTGGTTTAACTATGAACTGGTTAAGGCCCACCTCTGTCAATGGTACCGAATGCCTCAGGCCAACTTCTCCATCAGCTTTACTGCAGGAGCCGTCTCTGGAGCTGTGAGTGTTCAGCTTTTGTGTAAATTCACACACGTCCTCTGTTGCAGAAATAAAGATGCTTTTGGATTCTCTTTGAGCTTAAAGGGGGAAAGAATTAAATAAAATGTTTCAGACTACAAACAAATTGAACACTACACTGTAAAGGTATCAGAGCCACTTTGTAACACGGATCTCAGTAACACGTATCGCATAACAGTCTGTTGGTCACAGAGATACTTTTTGAGAAACGGGAAAGTGACCCACATTTAAAGTGCACACTGTAAATGTGGGTCAAAGACATTCTTAAGCTCAAAGACATTTCTTGACAATAATAAAACACTTGACCTGCTGATATACATGGTTATCTTTTATGCACTGATAATAAGTCACCACTGGTTTATAAAGCCCTGTTTATTGTCCACGACATGACTCTTATGTCTCTTATTGTGTCTAGATTGCTGCGATCCTGACACTGCCCTTTGACGTAGTGAAGACACGGAGACAGATCCAGCTTGGAGAGATGGATACTCTGGGAGGTCTGTTTCTGCTCATGCACGATGGTGCAGGCATTTATGTGTCTTGAACAGTGTGAATTGTATATACTTATTTGCACTGTGCCATATTATTAAGTGTAGCTTATGCTCATTCCTCCTAGTTCCCTTGAAGAGAACCACATCCACGTGGCACATAATGAAGGAAATTCGGACCAAGTTGGGCTACAGGGGACTTTTTGCAGGTGAATAGTAAAAATAAAGTAGCTGCAGTTTCATGGACTATGTTCCTTCAAACCAATTGAAATCACTCTGATTAGTGATTCCATATTTCATCAGAATAGCACTTTTTTGACACGATGTGAAGCATTTAATCTGCTGGAAATTTAACGAAAGAAGTTTTTCTTTTTGTCACCCATTAGGTCACCCATAAGACTTCAAACTGAAAACTAGCTCCGTCTGAACCACTGTTGCACATTTTAAATGTAGCCTTGTAATAGGCAACATCAGTTTTAGATTTGGTCGTTATTTGGAGCCTTTCTACCATCAAGGCGTTCAACAATCCTGAAATCTTTTACAGTCTGCCACAAACCAGTTGGTTACCAGTGGTTACAGGAGGCATTTTTACTCTCAGTGGGCTATTATTCCAGTTATGAGTGGAATATTAGGGTCCATGCAAACACGGCTACTGTTGGTGAAGCTAATGTGTATTTTATTGTCTCCAGGTTTCATGCCCAGGGTGATTAAAGTGGCTCCAGCCTGTGCTGTTATGATCAGCACCTACGAGTTTGGAAAAGCCTTTTTCCAGAAGATGAACCTTGATCAAAAGCGTCTGGCATCCTGAAGGCTGTCCGTGTGATGTTGGCTGTTCACACACATAGCAGCACACGTGGAAAATACAAGTCTCATCAAACGGAAGCCTGAGAGGGAAAGGAACACCTGGATTTGCTTTTGTATGAACACAAAAGACAAGGATTCACCCACATTTCAGGGATGCCTCTCACTGCAGGGCTGCTCAAATGTGAACAGATTGTGACCAAACTAAGGACACACTCCTCGAACACAAATGCTCTTTGAATGAATGGCTGCGATACTGAGAAAAACTTGAGACCACAGACTTAATGTGTTATTCCAGCAAACCTTTGAGACTGAACAATGTTTTTTATCTGTGCATGGGAATGTAATTATACCAAAATAACATGGACTTGAATTACACTTCTGTGAAAATTAGAAAAAATAGTGTCTAATTGGATGACAGCTCTACAGTGGAGTTCACAGGTTCACTACTGATCACGTCATCCTTGAGGACGACGATGAACGCTCACCCTCTTGTCATGTGTGTCATCTACATCGAATTCCTGAATATGTGATTAATAAGTGGCAGTATTGTCAATCTATGCAGGACAGCAATATGTGGGTTAATGTTTGATGCTAAAACTTCAAAACTGTCCTAAAAACTGCAAGTAAATCAGCATGACAAAAATATTCTCATTCCTACTTTTGTATTGCTTGATAAACTGCATGGTGTAAACAGTCTGATTCAGAACAGAAGCTAAAGAGTAAGCCCTGCATCACTGCAATACCCTGCATTCCTATAGCAGTAAACCACAGCATTTTTGACATTTGTTGGCTAAGTAGATGACTGGTGAACCTGCTTTGTACACTGCATAGACCAGACAAGTTTTAGCACTTTACATTTGCAAAGTAAGTTCTGTGAAGAGAAGTCATAAGTAACTACAGGTTTAATGCTTGTTTTCAGTTCTCATTATTGGAGGAAAGCCATAGTATACAACACACAATCCCACTCAGTTCATCAAATTAATGGCCTCCTTGAAATATTTTTGTATCATTAGTGCATAAATTTACATTGTATGCGGTGTTCAAATTAATAATCACTGGACCAGTATTTACAGACACTTACCAAAAACCACAGAGACTTTCTAGTTATTTGTAAAGGTAAAATAACAAAGGCTTCCAAATGTCTCATTTTCATTCCTCTCTACAATGGATAGAATATCATAACATTACAGCACTGGATCATAAAATGAAATATGACTGCCTTAACCTATGAAGGAGGAATATGTTTTCAGTGTGTTTTTTGTAAATAAACGTTTAAAACAGATTGATATTTCTGTTTCTTGATTTATTTCCAAAGATGTGAATGGTTACGATTACTTAAAAGAAGAAAATAAGTATGTTAGTTATAAAAGAGAAGTAGTATTAAGTGTACAGCATGTAGAAATATTTAGAGGTGACACAGTTAATCAGAAACTTCTTTGAGTAAGCTGAACATAACTAATTAGTCACCTTAGTAATTATAGATGCAAAAACACCAAACGTTTGCTGGTTACAGCTTCTAAAATTTGAGGATTTGGTTTTTACATTCTTACACCTGCTACAATAAGATACAGTATTCCGTAAAGTCAAACAGCGACATCTAGTGGCTGCTTCATTTAATATACACTGAGGGGCGGGACTTTGCTGTGGCCCATCACGCTAAATCCCGCGATATTTGCTTTTGTATAAATGTGGTGGTAACCTTGTAGTAGGTCTCTTTGAAATCGGATTGGAGACAAAATGGTGAGTGAGCCACGCTTGTAGCCAACACTCACGATGAAAATCTGTCTCTCATCTTAAGCATCTCGTAGATTTCATTTTCTAAACTGACCCAGAATGCTTTTAGAGTCCTTCTTTATTATTGTCTAGCACATATTTTTGTAATATTACTGCACAATTGAGACTTTACGCATGCTTCCTGGATCACTCCAGCAACTCACGGCCCAAAATGGCTGCTTAAAGAAGGTTGCTACTCAGGAGAAAATTACACTTTTATTACGCTTTAAGCAACCCAAAAATGCCTTATGGCTACTCGAAGATGTACGGTTAGTAAGGTTTTGCTCAACGTGACGGGAAATAAACCGATCATCGCACACGAGTTAGCCAGCTAGCTAGCGTGTCGCACCCCCCATTTAGGCTCTGTTAGATACGACTCGCAAATGTATTGAACATGTCTGTATTATTCCACGCTTACGTAAAGGTTCATCCTAAAGTAACTGTCTGTTCCCTCCGCAGTCTCACCGTAAGTTTTCGGCTCCGCGCCACGGGTCCCTGGGTTTCCTGCCCCGTAAGAGGAGCCGGCGTCACCGTGGTAAGGCCAAGAGCTTCCCCAAGGATGACCCCAGCAAACCCGTGCACCTGACGGCCTTCCTGGGCTACAAGGCGGGCATGACACACATCGTCCGTGAGGTCGACAGACCTGGCTCAAGTGAGTAAAATGTTTATATGTCGTTAATATTTGCATTTGAACTGGAAGAGTTAGTAAAATGTTTAAGTATGGTCTGTCTGTGATGAGACACTCGACGGGCGGACTGAATGGGTTTATACCCCTTGCTGAATGTCGAGTACTGAGTGCAGTCTACTTAAAGAGATAACAAACTTTGGTTATTACAGGAAAATATTAAATACAACGCATGTTTCATTGAAAACTGGATTTATTTTTCTACAGAGGTGAACAAGAAGGAAGTGGTCGAGGCTGTGACCATTGTGGAGACCCCTCCCATGATGGTGGTCGGAGTTGTTGGTTACGTCAACACACCACGTGGCCTTCGTTCCTTCAAGACCATCTTTGCTGAGCACGTCAGTGATGAGTGCAAGCGCCGCTTCTACAAGAATTGGTGAGACATAAGTGCATAAGACATGACCATTAATTGTGCTGAAGCTGTTAGTTGCCCAGTGTCACTGAGCGAGTCTAACATTACGGTGGCCCCTGTGGCAGCTCCTCTCAGGTGCCGTGTGCCCTGATGAGCTCCGGGCTCCTCTGGCCAGTGGAAAGTGCTTCTTAGAAACTGTGCCATGAGCTGAAATCCTTGTCTGGTGCAGCCCCCTTGTCCATATGGAGGGAGGGCGAGCCACTATGCACTGTGTTCTTCCGCTGGCCCCTCAGGGGTTATGAAGGACTTGTGCCAACCCATATGTGCCTCTGTTTCCTCCTCCACTGCCTGCTCTCAGGTACAAGTCCAAGAAGAAGGCCTTCACCAAGTACTGCAAGAAATGGCAGGATGAAGAGGGCAAGAAGCAGCTGGAGAAGGACTTTGCTGCCATGAAGAAGTATTGCCAGGTCGTCCGTATCATTGCCCACACACAGGTTAGTGTTTGAGTCTTTGAGGTGAAGTCTGGTACATTAGTTTCTGCTTATCTGTCAGTGATGAGACCACGGAAACTTGCGTCAGGCATGGCGCCCGAACCGCATGAGGATACCTTCCATGCTGCCTTCCTTCTGAGACTGCAAAGCTGTACAAAATATTTAGGCCTGGAGTTTTTTGGGGTTTTGTTTTTTGGAAGCTAATAAATTTCCTTCCATTTGGATTACATGTTTTAAACACAAAGAATCTGTCACAGGTAATTTTTGTCTTTCAAATAAAGTAGTTTAGGTTTTAAAGTATTTTCACTCATGGTTAACTATTGAGTCATAAACTTATAATCCAAATGGATGGAAATTTTACATGTACTTAATTTCAAAACTGGGCCTAAAACTTTTTTAGTAATGCTCCCATACTGTCTGTTTCTGTATCCTGATCTGTGTTTGATCTCTGCAGATGCGTCTGCTGCCCCTCAGGCAGAAGAAGGCTCACCTCATGGAGGTGCAGTTGAACGGAGGCTCAATCGCTGATAAGGTAGACTGGGCCCGCGAGAAGCTGGAGCAGTCTGTGCCAGTCAACACCGTCTTCACTCAGGATGAGATGATCGACGTCATCGGTGTCACTAAGGGTCACGGATACAAGGGTAAGAGGAGCTGCAACACAAACCTGAGTGTAGCTTTTCCGTGAGGCCACATGTTTATCACATCTCTGATCAAATGTCTCTTAATCCTAGGTGTCACCAGCCGTTGGCACACAAAGAAGCTTCCCCGTAAGACCCATCGTGGTCTGCGTAAGGTAGCCTGCATTGGTGCCTGGCATCCTGCTCGTGTGGCTTTCTCTGTGGCCCGTGCTGGTCAGAAGGGCTACCACCACCGCACAGAGATCAACAAGAAGGTGAGCTGGCATTTTAAGTCTGATCAGTCACTGGTCCTTCTCAGAAGTGGCTTTTCAGTAACCTGGGGTCTCTTTCTTTCAGATCTACAAGATTGGTCAGGGCTACCACCAGAAGGATGGTAAAGTTGTGAAGAACAATGCCTCCACAGAGTACGATCTGTCAAACAAGAGCATCAACCCCCTGGTAAGCAATTGTTCACTTTGTAGCAGTATTGGTTAATGAATCTTGTATGGGAGCAGCTGGGACTCACTAGTTTGTCTTTTTTTTTAGGGTGGATTTGTCCACTATGGAGAGGTGAGAAATGACTTTGTCATGGTGAAAGGCTGTGTGGTGGGAGCCAAGAAGAGGGTGCTGACTCTGCGCAAGGTGAGAACGGCGCAAAGCCAATCAAAATTGCCATTTTGCCAAGTTTAGAAATGGTTACAGTATTACCTTGTCCAATGTACTGCTATTGTAAGGTTAACATAGTAACTAGCTGAAACTTGTGCTCATACACTAGCCAGGGAGATGCCTTTACTGATTCACAGTGAACCCACACATAAAAGACTACAACGGTTTCCAGTACTTCTAGAAGTTTAAATTATTGGAATTGATTCTAGGTTTTCCTTCATTCTTTTTGCTGTTATGTATGTGAAATGGGTCTAAAATACAATTCCACAAACCCACCTAATGTGTTTTTTGTTTTTTTTAGTCTCTGCTTGTGCAGTCAAGCCGCCGTGCCTTGGAGAAGATCGACCTCAAGTTCATCGACACTACCTCCAAGTTCGGTCACGGCCGCTTCCAGACCGTGGAGGAAAAGAAGGCGTTCATGGTGAGAATTTTTAAGCGTATAAAATTCTTAAATTAGAAATGCCATGTACTAACTGGGTTTAATGAGCTAATTGGTAAAAACTTGGCGCCCAAACCGCCTGCACTGTTCGTAACCTGGTTCAGTCCTCAGTATGAACTCTGGTTCCATTCCAGTGCCACAGTGAACTCCAGTGAGGCAGGGGAGCAGTGCCTCTTTGTGCTGGCTCCCTGTTCACTCTCTGGGAACACTGACCACTCTGAGCCAACACATACTGCAGGCCAGCAGCAGACTATTAAGTATTGGCATACAACTGATTGTCTTGTTTCTGTTCCACAGGGACCACTCAAGAAGGACCGCATTGCCAAGGAAGAGACTGCTTAAAGTTCCTGTCCACATGCAATGTCTCTGCTGAATCAACTGTCACCATCTCTACTGTTCTGCAGAGTTGTTTAATAAAAAGGAAAAAACAAAGCCTGGGTTTATGTCTGTGGGTTTTTTGTTTTTTTTTTCTTGAAGACTGGGCTTTGCTTCATTCTGAAGTCGATTGGATGGGAGGAAATCTGTGGTCAGCTGGTATTAACCTTGTAGCTTGAGTTGAGTCAGCATGTTAGAAGTTGCCGATGACAGCTTGGTCAATAATTCAGTACAGGTAGTTAATTGGAAGGTTACAAAAAGCATCTGGAGAAGTCTTGACAAACTAATGTTATGAAATAGACAGGGTTCCTACGACGTATGAAATCTGATTTGGTCACTTCAGGACTGGATGAGTGGGGGAGGGGGATGCAACTACCCCTGTTGAAAATAAAATAAGGCATTTCTAAAATAATACTATTGACAGATGGGGGCGGGGCTAACAAAACCTTGAATATGGATATTGCTTACTACATCACAAGTAGGGGATTTTGTAACTGGCTTGTTTTGTCTGGAGGACATCTTGTGGAGATGCTAGAAGACTGATGGTACCGAGCAAGTTGATATTTTCACAGCTTTGATTTTGCACCACAGAATTTACATAAACCTTAAACACAATAGAAGTGTTTTCATAGTACAGGACCTTAAGTGGAGGTCCATACTGAAAACACAACACGTAACTAGAAGTGAAAAGTATTTAACTTAGTCATTGTGCAGTAAAATGGTCCCTGTTAGTGTTTTTACTATTACATATGATTCATATTACTCCTGTACATAAGGTTGAGCTGATTGGAACTACTTTATAAACTTGTTTAATCTACATTAATGCATCATGTTCTAAGATGTTTGTGGTGTCAACTTTTCATGACCACAGAAAACCAGTCTTTTCAGCGTTGTGACTGCACTTCCAAGAGGGATTTTAGAGTTTATTTAGCTTGAGAATTTTAAACTCAGCCCATAGAAGAACACTTCATCCTTCAGTGTATCACAAACACTCAAAATCAACATTTGGAGATGCATTGTTCACTGGACAGGAAGGCGACGAAAACCTGTTATTTGAAAACTAAAGCTGTAATGTAGTTAAGTAAAAAAGTACAATATTTGCCTCTGAGGTGGAGTAAAAGTATAAAGCTGCATAAATAGAAACACTTAAATTTGTACTTCAGTCACAGTTGTAGGTTTTTGGGGGACACATTGCAGGGGTTTGGAGGTCCTCCCCCTCGCACCTAACACATTTTTTTATGCACCATTTTGTGCCTTTGCCGTATCACTTTATGGAGGAAATGTCTGTATTTATGTAAAGGGCAAAAATCAGAAAGTCCTCTTGTTTCTTTCATCTTTTCTACACCTACAGTATGAGTACAGTACTTGTGTAAATGCACTTGTGACATTCCACCACTGATTATTTGACATAATTGTCATAGAATGTAATGCACATTTTTGATTTTAAAACCATTTATTCATATAAACATACAGCATTAGTACTGAGATGTCAAATATAGGCTGATCCACAAAAAAGACTGGAAAAGTTTGGAATTTTGAAAAGGAATATGTTTTTTGAACCCTGAAAAGTCATGGAAATAAAGTTAACTTGTGACTGTTGTCTCAATAAAAGCTGAGAGACTGCAGTGAAATGTTTATTTGCCCCTTGAGCTCGTTAAATAAGATCAGCCTTTAAGCTCAGTCTCATGTGTTGCGGCTGAAAAGGTTGATGTCAGCTGTGATGAGAGCAGCCACCTATGCAGAACTGACGGACAGCGAGACTCTGCGTTTAGCTAACATTGCATGTTTAACTGGCTATATGTGTCCTTGAGCTGTTAGACTTGTATTCAGCTGACATCAGAGCTCCAACAGCAGTCACAGTACACTAATTAAGCCTCAACATCATCTGTTCTGACTCATCACTGCCAAAACTAAAACCTCCTCTTCAGCAGGTAACGAGGAAGACCCTGAGAGGACTCTACATGTCCCACAAAACACCTCTGAGACATCTCTGCATAATATTCAGCACTCTTTGCAGAAATGTGGATTTCCTATAAGGATTTCCAAGGTCCCCCCTACTTCCTATTAACCTGAAGTCTGGGGAGTTGAAGGGCAGCTATTCTCTGAGCAGCGTTTCAAGAACTGGGCCTTTTTTTCCACCGTAGCAGTTTTACAATCCTCTAAAATATTCTCTAAAGGTCACTTATGTTAAAGAGCAATGAGAGGAGGCCTGCTGCAGGGTTGTTATAATTAACAAAAACTAAAACTTGCAGTAAACAAATGAGTTAACGGTATTTAAAAACACAACACTAGAAATGAACAAACACCATAAACTAAAACAAAATAGAATTACAAATAAAATATGTGAAAATACAGCTACACTCTTACCTTTTAGCTGTTTTTGAAATCTGATCCTAATGCTCCCAGCCTCTACTTGTAATTGCTTTACGTCACTGTATTTTATTTTAGATTTGAATAATTTTAATCATAATATATTTATCTAACAGTATTTCATATTGTAATTAAGGTAATTGTATTTATCAAATTATTTCCTTATTATATGCATTGCATTTTATCATGTCCTCACTGCATGTTAATCAACCTCCACAAGAATATGAGCCATGAAATGATGAAAACCTCAAAATATTCTGTTAAAACAGAAAACTGCCTCTGATTACATACTTAAATCAGGTGAAACATTTATTTTTTTCTGTTTAGTGTGTGTTCTTGAAGTCCCTGTTAATATGTACTTTCTTACAATTCCATTGAGACTATTTTCAGGAAGTGACATAAATGCCTTTTCTTCTTCTGTCTGTCCTCTATATTTCATAATTCAGAATCCCTAAGCTTGGCCAATATGTATTCCTAAAAGTTAAACATGTCACCATTCTGATAAAATGCTAAAAACATGAAAAACATGTATTTCTTCCCAACATTTATGAAACCAAAATGTTACCAGATAAGAGGATTAACCCAAACCTAACCAAAACCAAACTGGAATCAAAAGCTAAAAATAAAAACTAATGAAAATTTCAAATCTCTGGATGTGGAAGAGAGGTGAATCTTTGTGTCACTGTGGCCAGAGGACAGTCATGGAGATGGCCCTGCTGTTACATAATCACCTCCAGAGGCTTTGACCCTTGGTCTGCTGCAGCAGAAGCCGAGCTGTGGTTCAAAGCACCCGCAGAGCTCCACTTTACATAACGCCCCCTCCCTGCTAAATGTGACGGTTAACAGGCCAGAAATATGCCATTAATTGCTCCCTCTGTCCCATTCAGGTGAGGTAAGGTGTCCCAGCAGGTGCTCCTTTTATGACCTCTTGCATCTGCTCAAACAGCATCTCTCTGCACTTTCTATAAAGGCCTGTTCGCACCATTTCACCCTATTAGTTCAGTCCTCCATCATCTCAAATGAGCTCTCCTCCTCAGAGCCAGGGCCTGGTGAAGCCAGTATTGTCGGTCTGTACTTTATGTGACTGCATTTGTGTGTGCTATCATGCAGTGGAAACTCCAGCCCTGTCTTGAGGTAGCAGCTGTTGCTAGTGGGACAGTAGCCAGGTAACCAGGGTGCATGCTGGGACAGCAGAGAAGAGGGCCAAGCATTTGATTTATGTGTGTGGGAGGGAGTTGCTTGTACATGTAGGTAGGTGTGTGCCTCTGCGTGTCAGTGTGTGTCCTGGCATCGCTGGCCGGCTGGCACAGAGTCAGCGGCAGGGCCGTCCTGCAGAGTGGAGGAAGTGGCTGGGTGTTGCTGTGGCGTGGAGTCTGACAGGAGGACTGACTGTCGGAGGGGACGACCACACACTTAGGACCATTATTACACATGACCGAGGCCACAGGCTGATTCACTATCTTACTTAAAGGTTCAGTGTGTGATATTTAGTGATATCTAGTGGTGAAGTTGCAGATTGCAACCAAATGAACACCCCACGCTCTGCTACGGTGGCTGCAAAAAAGAGCCAGTGTTTGTTTTGTCCATCCTGGACCCTTTTTGTTAGGGGGACATTAACTCTTCAAACAGGTGATGTTAATGCTCGTTAACGCTGTATGCCACATGCTATAAAATGTTAAAAAGGAAAAGAGGAAGTCCATTCTGAGCTACTGTAGAAACATGGCAGTGCACAATGATGGACTCTGTAAAAGGTGACCCATTCCATCTGTAGATATGTATGGCTCATTATTTTTGCTTGATTACACACCTATGAAAACATAATTATGAACATTATATTCCATTTCTGCAATTAAATCTTCCCGAATCCCCTTAAATCTTACACACTGAACATTTAGTCCGTGTCCAGTTCATGTTCCTTTCCTCTAATCTGTTATAGTTATGTCACATAACTTTAAAGCCAACAGCATGAGACTCACTTTGGTGTTTTGCTTCTCTCGCCGTCTCCTAAGGCTCTCTCCATCTCGTAGATTTACATTAACTTTAAATGGGTCAAGTACCAGGGTAAATACAGTATTTTACAGAGACTGCCGCATCATGGATTGTTGTTAGCATTAATGTTGCTAGGCTAGCAAGTGTATTTAAGTCTGTTTATGGTGATTCGGTAGTTTGCCAGTGTTTTGTTTGTCATCCACTTTTACCAGCTGGAGTTTGTGTAAAGTATTCTACTGACATTGCAAACTCAGTGTTTTGTGACATCTTGTATCGCTTTGGTTTACAACTGGAAAGTCTGTATCGTGTTTATTCGAGGGAGGAGAGTTTCTCTGTGTTCAGCTAAAAAAGAGTTTAAGGAACAGCACAACTTTCAGACATCACAGTTACTTTCGTGCCAGTTGGGATTAAATCAACTTTTACAGTGTGAAAACATGAAGGCATCACTGCACGTGAACTCACAATGGTCAAGAAACGTCTTGTTTCTAAATGTTAAACTTTTCAAATGAGCAATATTTGAGGGAAATAGAGGAGGTGTAGTTTTAGCCATTCGATATTTTTGCTGAAGAATCATATCAGACACAAATTTATATTTTAAACAAAGTATTTTTATTTTGTCTTAACATGAGTGGAGTGGAGCTTTAAAAAAATGCTAGCATCAAAATGTACTTAAAGTGCAAAATGGCTCATTTCATAATGACCAGATTATAATGTGTCCATCTATACGTTACAGCTGGAAATGGTAAGGGCATTTAATTACTGTATATAATGTGTGTAACTTAATCTCAAATATTACATCAGAATGTATTAGTTAATTTGTATTTTATATTAATAATATGAATCTACAAAAGTAACTAAAATTACTTGTAATAAATGTAATGGAATAAAACGTACAGTATTTGCTTCTAAGATGTAGTGGAGAAGAATTGTTAAGTATCATAAAATGGATATAATAAAGTAAATTACAAGTACCTCAAAACTGCACTTTAGTACAGTACGTGAGTACATGTACTTAGTTACATTCTTGTCTTAAGACCTGTTATTTGGTCTTTGGAATTTAGTCTTGAAATGTGCATTCAACATATCAAATATAAGCATTAACTACTTTTCTCTGCTTTGTATCCAGTGGTGGAATGTAATTGAATGCTGTTACTCAAGTACTACACAAATTTGTGGTACTTTGAGTATTTCCACTTTCTACTACTTCATACTTCTACTCCACTATGTCTCAGAGACAAATATTGCACTTTTTACTCCGCTGATTTGTCTGACAGCTTTAGTTACTTTGCAGATGAAGGTTTTACACAATAGATTATATAACAAGCGTTTAAAATACAACACAATGTTAAAGATGAAACCAATCAATATCTCACCACAAATCAAAGATGAGAGAAACAATCCAAAACCTGAAAACAGACTACTAGTAGTGTATCAGAACTTTGTCTTCTTTGCTCTTCCATTAATCATGTGATGAGCCCTCATTTATCTGGTGTCCCTGTTTACAAAACTGGATATAAAGTAGTTCAAAGTAGCTCCACCTCCGGCAGCTACGACAGTAACATTCTGCTCTAGCAATGATACTTCCCTATTAATAATCTAATGATGTCAGATATAATTATATATAAGTCAATTTACTTCAGTACTACATTTAGCTGCTAATAGTTACTGCATGTACTTTTACATACATATACTGTACATTTACAATACATTGCTGTATTGGTACTTTTATTTGAGTAAATGACACAAATACTTCTTCCACCACTGTATGATATAGTGAGAGCTGAGCCAGAATCAGAACCCATAGTCACAAATCATGATGTAAACAGGTGTAAATCACTGTCAGAGACTTTATCTGCCTGCTGTATCTTTACGCAAAGGATTTTAATGTATATCACAACGCAGACTAAAGCTGCACAGTGTTTTTACAGCATGTATACAGACTGGGCTGCTGTCCTCTTTAGGCTGTGTCTATGTGAAGGGCAGTGAATCTGAGAGCTTTGAGCATTTCTCTTGGGCCTGCCAGACTGCAGCTCCTGCACCCCTGCACTGTGCTATCAGTATTCTAGGCCCGTTCATGGACACAGCGTTCCCTGTGCTGACGGAGGCAGCCCTGCACGCCATCTCCCATCACACCACCAGAGGGCAGACCAAAGCTCAACATTTGCTTCACGCATCCCAGAGCACTTTGTATGCTGTAGCCTACTTTAGATCCTCCTCTTTATCTGTCCTTTATTCTGAGCTGGATTTAAAAGCTTCAGATAATTTTGGAAAATAGCAGTGACATTAGTTAGAATCATTTGGTTCATATATTTTACTATGATTCAGGAAATTATAAACCTTCATGCTGCTTGTATCAGCAGTGGGGGTGATGTGTCATTTCAGACTATGTTTGCTCCAGTGATTTTTTTTTTCTTCTTATCCAGTTGGTTGACCATGCTTATAGCTCTCTGTTGCCACTCAACTCTGCATGACCCAAAAATAACCTGGGGTGAGCTCAGTCAGCAACTGTTCTCTGGTCAGCACAAACAACAGGCCGCATCTCTGCCTCAAACACACACATGCACGCTTGCACATGCAGATTTAGTTTGCACACACAGTAAAAAAAGATAAACATACGTCTCTGCAAAAAACACACACACTTCAGGTTGCATTTGTTCTCAGAGTACCAAGAACGAATGTCGTGACTGCTTCCTCTTAGACTTGGTTGCTTTGGAGGCGTTGGGTTTCCATAGGTGTTTGCTTCTCTGTCCCAGACCGTTGTCCGGTAAAGTCAGAGAAAGGTCATTAGTTGGTTTGATGTGAGGTTATGTAACCTCGCCGGCTGCCAGAGACACAAAGCCAGGCTCAGGCAGAGAGAGGGTGTGTTTGCTTTTAATATGTCCAGCCATAAAAGGATGCTGTGTTCCTCAGACCTCACCTCCTCACCTCACCATCCCACCACCAACAATAGTGATACCTCAACAACCACCAGCAGGCTGCAGAGATACTTATGATTTTGATTTGAGTTCCTGAAATTGAAATCCTATGGCATCACCTACAGAATCTATATAGGAAATAAACTCACGTCAGGAATATTATAATTAACAACGATGACTGAAATTAAAACTAGCAGTGAAAAAAAATTATAAAATGAATATTTGATGTTAAGCATTCCGTCATCTCACCTGTTTCACCTTCTATAAATAAAGACTTTCCTCGTGATGCCTGAAAACCTTGCAATAAAACTAAACATAGTCAATTTTTTCTTCTTACATCGCTGTTTTAACTTCTTAGTCTCATTAAGTTTCAGTTGTATGTATACGGTATCTGTCTCTATCAATGGTGCAGCTGTGGGTGGAGCCACCATTAGTATTTCTCTGGAGTTCTCGCCCTGACCCTCCCTGACATCATTGTGCAGTGTCCCGCTCTGTTAGCCTGCCAAAAAAAAGAAAGAAAGAAAAAAAGCCTTGACTCTTCAAGGGCATGTCTGGTTTCCCCTGGATTCCAGCTCCTCTATGTGAGGAGGAAGAGGAAGAGGAGAGTAGGAGGAGGAAGGTAGGCTTTTTCACCCAACACCTGCACACCTGAGTCAACTTGTCAGTAGCAGATTAATGTCACCTTTTACTGTAGCCATTGTTCCACTCTGATATATTATATTTTGATGTTGTTTTACAGCTCACATCAGTCAGTACATAAAGAATAGTCATAAACTGAACCTGATTTACTTAGACTGATCCCAGTTAGAAAAACATGTAATACTGATAGTTTACGGTAATGTTTTCAATCAATTTTCTGTATCGAATGATTTCATATTTTTGTTTTCTGTGTTAATTAGTACTTTTTAAAAATACCAATGCAATGGGTGCCTTGATGACTCCAGTCACATGGACTAAATTCTGTCTATGCAGTTTTAATACATGGAACTATTGCTACATAGGGGCAATCCTTCACTTTGAAGGAGACAGACTCATATTTCTTCATGTGCTCTGTATTATCAGTTTATACTAAAGAAAAGTACATTGGGTATACACACACATGAACACATACACCGATCAGCCATAACATTATGACCGCTGACAGGTGAAGTGGTAATAATGCTGATTATCTCACTACAATGGCTCCCGTCAGTGAGTGGGATATATTAGGCAGCAAGTGAATACTTAGTCCTCGAAGTTGATGCATTAGAAGCAGCAAAATGGGCAGCGTAAGGATCTGACTCACTTTGAAAAAGACCAGATTGTGATGGTGAAGACTGGGTCAAAGCTTCTCCAAAACTGCAGGTCTTGTTGGCTGTTCCCGGTCTGCAGTGGTTAGTACCTACCAAAAGTGATCTAAGGAAGGACAACCGGTCAACACAGTTATATTGACTGTAATGGCTAATGTATGATTTCAAATATGTGATTTGTGAGAACTATAACGTGTTGATTTTGTGTGGATTGAAATGTTTAATGTATGTTAAACATGTTGGTAAGATGAGGGTGACTGGTTTATAAAAAAGAGGTTTTGACCGCATGTCGGGCCCGGGAATCTTAAATATTAGGATTTGATTTGAAACCTTGACAGTGCGGCTTCTCCCAAAATCTGAAATGGGGGCTGAACTCAAACCTCCAATCTGCGATATCACGGTTGATGTGCTGTCTCACAGGCGTTTAAGGCGCTGCAGTCTGACAGGTCCAACTCACGGCGAGATACGTGACAAGACATCGCATTGAAAAAGTTATGAGAGAGAAGACAGAGAGACAAATGGGGTGGATACGCCTAAGAGGAGGCAAGGAGAGAGAGAAAAAAACTGACTTATTCAATTTTAAACATATTAAAAATGTGACATTCAGACAGCTGCAGAGTACCAGGTGCTGCTTTATGAGAAAGCCTCTAAGCCCCCTCCCCTCATCTCCCCTCCCTAACACACACACACACACACACTTTCTCTTTAATGTAATCCGAGCTTGTAAAATGACTTTTGCTTATGAATTCTGAATAAAGATGGCTATACATAAAAAAAGCCCTATTCATTTAGACTGCTACGTTGACATATTTTTCCCTCAAATTTATGGAGAGCCGCTTGTGTCAGTGAACTCAGATAATAGCAAATCAGGATCTCAGCACTTTTTCTAATAGAAACTTTCCCTCCTTTCTTATTTGATGAATCTGCAGGCCTCTAAAGTTGTCCAGAACATTCTGCAAACTACATACATACTTATTATCATTCAGAACTGTTTTACACTTTTTGACTATTAGATTTGTCAGTGGTGGAGAAAGTATTCAGATGTACTCGTACTTAGTAAAATACTCGATAATATCATAAAAGTATAAATATAACCCAACTAAATCTACTTTACAGATCAAAAACGGTGAAACTTTTACTCAAGGACAGTATTTAAGTACAAATCTGATGTACTTTGCTTGAGTATTTCTATTTAATAATTCTACTCTATTACATCTCTGAGGCAAATATTGTACTTTTTACTTCACTGCCTTTGTTTGACAGCTTTAGTTCCTTTTCAGATTACAGTTTTTCCTACCCTTCTTGTCCAGTGAAAACCACCTATCTCCAAATGTGCTGATTTAAAATGTTTGTGTTCCAGTGTTACTTCAAGTGTTTCTTTATGGCTTGAGTTTCAAATTCTCCTCCTTAAAAAGAACCCCTTGGATTAGCTGGAAAATGCAGAAAACAGCGCCGTTCGTCTGAGCTCATGAAAAGTAGACTTTTTAGAAACATGTGGTTCTCACAACATATGATGATCTTATAGAATATGATGCATTGCGGTAGATGAAACTAACCAACAGTTCACTAAGTAGTTCAAATGAGCTCAAACTTAAACATGTACAGCAGTAAAATGCAACGTACACATGAATGCAGCAGTAAAATGAAGCCAAAAACATCATATATAATAGTAAACACTGACAGGGACCATGTTACTGCTCAGTGACTACTTTGACTTTCCATACTTCAAGTACATTTTGCATTTTACATACGTTTTGGTTCTGAATGCAGAACATTCACTAGTAATAGAATATTTCTGTAGCTGTCGATGGCGGTTGATCCTTCGTCGCCACTGCCATCAGACTGTACATCACCTTAGTCAATGGAAGCTAGACTGGAAACTAAACTGAGGATAGACTGAATATTCTGTACATATTCACTGATTACTTGTTTAAGTTTTATTTTGCTTTCTTTTCTTTTCTTTTCTTGAACTGATGGATATTGAATTTCCCCCTGGGGATTAATATAGTTCATCTGTATCTGTATATTTGCCCAGTGTAGTAGTATTTTAACTTAAGTAAAGTATCTGAATACTTTACTTAAGTTAAAGTAACTTAATAAAAAGAGTACTTTTTTTAGTTGCCACATATTCACTGTGTATAATCTAACAAATCACATAATGTATCTGCAGCTGTAACATTAAATGAAAAGACTCAAGTAAAGTACCAGCACCTCAAATATCAAGTACAGTATCAGTAAATGTGCTCCGCTATCCCCCACCACAGAGGTTTTTGTTGGGTAGACCTCTCTGAACTCACACACATGGATACATAAAACATACAAGACTGCAGAATGAATCCTTTTTGTTACACAAATAGAGTTGCTTTGTATATCTTCCTCACACTCACAGCAGCATGTTAGGCCCTGAAAGCAATGCTTTTAGGGCAGTGGTGTAGAAAGGTGTTGGATGCCCTCTTTACAGGAGTACCTCTGGTAGAATAGACCTGCTGGTGTTATTGCAAACCTGTGTTTCTTCCTCAGGAATACCATGACTGCCTGTGTCTTACACGCTGTCTTCTGCAAGGCTTTTTACCTCGGAGAAGAGAGCGAAAATGTGCTCACTGGTGTATAAAAGAGCTGAATCTGTACAGTGAGAGCCAAAGCAACCATGTTTTTCTTGTGAGGAAAGAACAGTTTGATAAATTGTCAGTTTGAGGTACTTTCTCTTGGAGCCAAATATTCTCATAAAGCATGTGTATATGCATTAAAATTGGGGTGAAGCTGAGTGTTTTCTGGCAGTTTTATGGCACCAACATTCGCACACTCATGTCATGTAGACATTACGGTTTGCCTGATCCAGGCATTTGAGGGCCATTACTGATATTTTTGGATTGCAGCTCCCAGTGGTCGATTACAGCGTGTTATCACTGTTTTACAACAGCAAGCAGAGGCCGTGGTTTTAGCAGAGCACGGAGGATTTTATGTCTGACAACTCAGCTTTTATTTTTATGGGTGTGTAAAAGCTGATGCCAATATTTTTTGAAGTAAATTTGCCAATAGTTGCCAGAACTTTGTGTCGATATTCAGTATCTCAACATTTGGCCATTTTCAAAGCTATTTCTGAAAGCATATTTTTATTCTATGTCCTTGTGAGGATTAAAACCAAATAGGTTCACACACGTAAAAGTATAAGAGTGCACACACATTTGTACTGCTAATCTTGTGAGAAACCCTTACAAAAGCCTTTCCTAAAGGCGCCAGTGATCTTAACCTAAACCTAATCCATAGCTTAATCTTAAAACCAAGTTTTCACAACCTTTAAAAGAAATGAGGACAAGTTCAAATGTTTTTGCTTTCCAAAAATGTCCTAAAAGTAAGGTCTAATGGTAATATGAACACATTCATGCTCTATGACTGTGAAAATAAAGCATGGTTATTAAATGTAATAAGATTTCACACACACATATCCCTGTACAATTCATAACATTTACCTCCACTAGGTCTTAACCTAAAACAACATTGTTAGCCTTGTCTTTATGGGTGAGTGCCCATCGATTCTTGTCTTCAAAAACTCTTCTACAGTTGGAGCCACGAAGACAAACAGCTTCAAAAAACTACTTTAAAATTGTAGTTTTTTTTCTGCAGATATAAACAGCATTGCAGGCGGTCGATGCTGTTATAGCTGACAAACATAAGACGCAAAGAGTGTGTTAGAGACACGCAGTGAAACATGGTGATTTGTTCCCCCTAGGGTTCGTATTTTATTCATCAGGACTTGATGCATCCAAGTATAGGATCATTCGGTTTTGGCACCTTTAAAGATTTCATTTTCAATTTGAACAACACATTAAAAATCAAAAGAAACAAAGAAATGACTAAGGCTGTGTGAGTTTTAAAAATAAAATACATACATACATATATTTATATATTTATAAAGAAATCAACCAAACCATTTAAAAAAGCAGTTTTGTTCAATGTAGATTGTTTGGTTTGTGTCACAAAAGCAATAAGATAAAATGAACCAAAGAAATAAAAAAGAAAACATAAGAAAAATACACATGAAAACATTAATACTTTAGCTTCTTTGCTTTTTTTCCCCTTATAATTATTAACCTTTAAAACTTAAGTTTCTCAAGAGCAGATTTGCTGTAATTTTATAGCATGCATTTAATTTCTGAAATTGTGAGTCACTTAGCTTCTCTTGTACTATTTCATATTTAACTTGTTTTTATTTTTGTGTTTGGCGTCCTCTTCTTTTCCTTCCCCCTCTGCTCCTTCCTTTTTTATTTTGTAGAAGTCGTGTTTGGAGTCTTTTGCTTTGTGACCTTTGACCCCTTTGTTGGCTCTTTCTGTGAAGGGGTGCGACTCTCCCGTTACGACCCCCCCACCAAAAAAGAAAGCGAACAGGGACTGAGAAAAAGACGAGAAGGTTCTATTAAAAGAATAGATATTATTCTACTGTTGACTGTCTGCATCTGCCTCTAGTGGCACCTTCTCTTGTTCTCAACCTTCAAATGAACAAATACTAAAAGAGTCTTTTCTCATGTTACCAACAGCACTTGGTTTAGTTAACTTGTTTTTTTTTTTTCTTTTTTGCTTCAGTAAAGTCTGTATCTCTTGATTATTAACGTAATAATTTATTTATAAAAGTAATACATATATATATAGTACCTTTAGAGATTACAGATTGGGCTAATTCTTACTGAATCCCAAACTGTAACAATTCACAGTTTTAATGCAAAAAATGAACAAATGAGTTAATAAATAAAAGAGGTGTATATCTGAGTGGTGGGCTGGCTGAGGGGGAGCTTGACCTGTTGCTCCAACCAAACTGTGGGGCAAAACTGTCAAACCAAAGGGCTATGAAATCATGAAACCAATTCTTTGTCTCATAAATGCCCACCCCGCCCCACCCTGCACAACCCCCCAGTTCAGGGCCCCGAACCTCATAAACAAACCCTGCGCAAAAATGACACTCTCTTGGGACAACCTGACTCACTCTCACTCTGCCATTCAGTCCAGGAACTCAGCAGACTTGTTGAAATTCTCTCAACAATGGTAATGGAAAAGTCATGCAGCTGAAAAAAAAGAACAAATGTCTATAAACATGGAAATCCATCTTCTCCTGGGGCGTACTGGACCCACAGGGGTTCCCGTGTCTCCTGGTCTCTTTTCTCCGCCGGGCTGGCCTGGCCTATGTCGCCTCCCTCATACAGGCGTGGTGCGGCGGTTCGCTGTGTTGGTGTGGCTCGAGTCTTTCAGGTCCTTCTGGATGCAGTTGTGGACTTGCAGGAAGTTGTGGTCCCTCTCAGAGTTGTAGGTGGCGGTCGGCGTGCCGGAGGACTTGAGGGTGTCCCGGGGCAGCGTGTACATGGAGATCTCTGTGGATGGCAGCGCGCTGAAGCCCTTGAGGCCCACCGGTGAGGCGTCACGGGAATGTGACGGGTCTGTGGAGCGGGAGGAGGAGCGCGAGCGGCGTCTGTAGCGGTAGCGGTAGCTGGGGATTCGTGTTATGGCCGAGCCTTGGAGGTAGTCGGCTGCGCGCGCCCCTATCCGGAGCTGTCGATGGCGGTCGATGAACATGTGCACGGCCAAGACGCCCACCATCTCAGCCATGATGAAGGAGAGGGCGCCAAAGTAGAAGGACCAACCGTAAGAGTAGCTGTTCTTCTTGGAGTCGCTTTTTGAAGGGTCCCCTGCATTGGCTGATATGTACACAATGATCCCAATGATGTTGCTCAGGCCTGAAGGGATGGGAGGAACATGAATCGATGGGTGGCATACAACAGAAGATTGGTGGGTTATGGGTAATTAATGAGGACAGGAGAGGGGAGGAAAGGACAAACAGAAAAAGAAGAAGACTGAGCTCATAGTAGAGTTATTCCCGGTATATGCTTAACTTAATATGCTGTATCATGCCACATACGGTTAGAGCTGATTCATGCACTGCACAGTGTAACATGACTGATATTAGACTCCTAACAGCAGCCTCGGGTCTTGATGCAGATCATTTGAGACAGAGTATAAAATCATCCATGTATTGGGGTAGACTCATCGTATACAGTATATACAGTTTGACTTGTTAGTTTAGTCATGCACTGAGAAATATTTGACATGGTAAATCTGGGAAGACAGATCGCAGGGAAACTGTGTCAGGGACAAAATATTTTTAGAGTTAAATCCCACTGGGTAGCTTTTAGCCTCGCAACAGGAGCAAGAAAAAAGAAAGACAAAAGAAGGAGGAACTGGAATATCAGGAGAAGACCAACACCACAAGACAGAGCGACACTATTTGCATTAGAAAATTATATTTGAATTATTCCTATTGAGTACTTCAATAGAGTATTTACAGCCAGTGTTGGAGAGTAAAATTACTGTTGATAATTACAAAAGGTTTACATCCAAATGTATTCTTTTCTGCAAAAAGCTGGTAGAATCTAACATTCATTCTGTTGCATCTCTTTTTAGTGCAGGACCTGATCACCTGAGTCTTCATGTGACCAAACGACACAGCACACCCAGAAAATGAGTGATAGTTACATTTACTGATAAAAACATTCCAGATCTATATATTTGGTGTTGATTTTGTTCACCACTGTTGATGCACTGCTAAGAGGGTGTTATTGGTAGGCAACTGCAGGAACCAGTCAGCTGTGATAAGTCATTTTACAGCACAAACTCATCTATGTTAGGATACACAACTGCAGAAATGCAGACGGGTGACAAATGAAAGGAAAAACCTGATTTTATATTTTATTCTACTACAGCACTACGTATTTTATATTAAAACATGTGCTTGCTACCATTATCAATTATTTCGATTAATCTGTTGCTAGGAAACACGTTTAAACATTGACTATGTCAGTGTTGTCCTGCCCTGAGACATTTCTGACCTGCACTGATATCAAATGAGTGGGGATGTGAACTTACTGCTGGATTATTTTTCAAGCTTCATACATGGAACATGTAAAATAAAAGTACTGTCATTCAAATTGTCAGTGTTCTAATATAGATTTTTCTGAAATGCTTGTTAAAATCATCCAAATACATATTCAATTAGATGTTACGATGGATTTGAACATTTTTGCATGATTATTTGTGAAGATATTTACATTTATTGACGTCTTTCACCACACTGGTAGCTGTGACTGCCTCAATTTGTAAAGTACTGTGGGAATTTTCTTCTACCACTTCATGTGGAGTCTGCATCTGAAAATGCTCTATTTGGAGGGCCCTTTGGAGGGCTTGATGCTCACTACCCCTACCATACGCAGAAGGGTGCAAAACAGAGGGGTAGAGCCAAGGGGGTGGATTGGGATTAGGCCTTTATGTTGTTTTTTCTTCTTTTCTTTAATTTGTCACCCATCTGTAGGTGAATGCACTCTAAACTGAGGCTTCCCTGCAAACTGTTTTATTATGAGGCAGTTTGACTCACCTGCAGACACAAAAAAGATCCCTGCGCTGAGGATGATGTTGTGGCGTGACTTGTAGAACTCACTGGCAGCTATACACAGGCCTCCCATGAAGAGCAGGATGACGCTGAGGATGGGGAAGATGCTTGAGGCTCGTACCGCACCTGGACAGGACAGCAATGGCGAAAAAAAGGGCAGGAGGTGAAGGGAGAATGGGATGTGATTTGGTGTACACACAGAGAGGAGAAGAGCCAAAGGGGCAGCAAAGCAAAGACAGAGGGGGGAAATGGCAGAGGCAAGTGCAGGGATGAAAGAATTGATGAATATAAAAGTAGAGGGAGCGGGAAACAAAGACAGAAAAGCATATTAGAATCCATTTCAGCAGCTGCTTCTCGTGTGCGAGCACATCCTAATCAACACCCCATCAGGCCTGTGAAAGACTCCATCAACACTATCTAGTGAGTGTGTATCCCCACAGTGAGCCTGTTACCAAACCTTATGCAATCACACCGCTTGACTCTCTCTCCCTCACTCAGCACACTTATTATCCACAGACTACAGAGCTAACTAGCGGCTTTATGTAGTATCATGTGAATGGCAGACAACAAAAACGCTACAGGGCTCTGGCATGTATATCAGAGAGGACACAGTGCAGAGGGATGAAGTGCCCTTGAAAAAAATAAATAAAAATGAGTCCTCACAGTTCATTGTCAAGAAGCAAAAACTGGAAGAGGGATACGATGTTCAGTTTAAAAAAGAGCCGTGCTGAGGTAAAACTGGGGTCATTTTGAGTCAAAGTTGAAGCCGTTTCATTCATATAGTGCTTTTACACCCAGTCCTGGTGTTCTAAGTGCAGTGGTGAAATGTAAAAAGTACTTGTATTTAAGTTAAAAGTTGTGATACTTGTGGTTTACTTGAGTATTTCCATTTCGTGCCGCTTTACACATCTACTCCACTTTATCTCAGTGGCACATATTGTGCTTTTTACTTCACCAAATTTGTCTGACTCTTGGATTCGCTGGAAAATGCATTTTCACAAAGTCAAAAACAGGGCTGTTTTTCTGAGCTCATGAAAAGTTTTTAGAGATACGTTGTTCTCACAGGACAGCAATTCTACAAACACGATGATCTTATAGTTTATGATGCATTGCTGTAGATTAAACTATCAACAGTTTATAAAGTAGTTCAAATGAGCTCAACCTTAAACATGTACAGCAGTCAAATGCAGCATACATATTAACGCAGCAGTAAGAATCCAAAAACATCATATATAAGAGTAAAACAATGACACGGACCATTTTACTGCACAATGACTACTTTGACTTTTCATACTTTAAGCATTTTGCTGATAATACTGAAATGACTTCTTCCAACACTGCTTTCTTGCTTTTTGTGTACTTCTGGACCTTTTGTGTAGACACTTAATCAGTAAATCTCTGTTTTAGTTGGTTTAGTTCAATTTGGGCAGGAAATGTTCAAATTGTTAATTTCTGCAGTTCTGGCCTCATCATGGGGACTTTCCTTTTCAGTTTGGGCAGCTTTTCTCTCGTGAGGCAATCTGTGAGGGTAGCTTTGATTAAGAAACTTTTTGGAGAGCATTTATTCTAGTGGAGAGGCACTGGCTTGTAGATCATGTCCTTTTTGGAAAGTTTACATGAACACATTAATCAGTACAGGATTTGGATATTTTACTCATCCTCAAGCTCCATTAAGCTACATTATAAGACATTTTAATATCTGTTTAGAATCATAGTCGTCACATCTCTGACTCACTTTTACAAGCAGAAGGTTAATTAATTGAATTATGAGCTCAACCATAAACATCTACATCAGTAAAATGCAACATATTAATGCAGCAGTTAATATGAATCAAAAACATGATATATAAAAGTAAAATTCTAACCACGCCTACTTTTGCTTTTCATACTTTAAGTACATTTTGATGATAAAACTTACTTGTACTTAAGTAAGGCTTTGAATGCAGAACTTGTACTGGACTATTTCCACAGTGTGCTAAGTAAAGAATCTGAGTTCTTCAGCCATGGCCTTCTTTTAGCCTCTAAACCCTTAAACTTTCATCATGCTGGTTAAATTTTCACCACTTCACCTCATCTCCACACGTGGCAGCTGCCTCAGCACTTTTCCCCGCTTCTCCCCAAAGTGCTGACACCGGGTTGGGTGGCTCTGTTCTGAACCCCACCGGGGTTCCTGCCGGCCCATCTGCCTGCCTACCTGCTGCCATTCACTGCTGCCCTCCCCCCTTTCTCTCCCCTAGCCACAGCCCTACGGCTTGATGGCTGGCTCAGTGGGAAAGCCACCCTGAACCCACAGGCGGGCCGACAGGCAGCAGTCAACAGCTGCAGTGGAGGAGAGCGCCAAGAGGTGGCCACGGCTGGCTGCGCACTGGTCGCTCACCCTCCACTGGTTTTTAACATTAACTGTACAAACAGTTACTGATGGTGCTGCTTCATACTTCACATCAATCCATATAAAAATAAATGCATACATAATTTCCCAGCGTTTGACACCCATCACTAATCCATTCACCAGTCACTCATGATCCACAAGAGTCACTTCCTGACACAAACATTAGTCACAGTGAAAATCAACCAAGCTACATACCAAATAGTTTTTCCAGTTCTGTCGTTACACTAATGGCAGTTCGAAGTGACACAACGGTGCAATATCATCATATCAACAAGTTAAAAAATCTTAAAAAATGCTTTCAGAAATGAAAAGATTGACTGTTATGTTTAAATATTACATGTCTGCCACCTGAAAGTTGTACACACCCTCAGTCACCTGAGGTTCTTCAAGTTGAACAGTCTGTTTTTGTCAGTCAGTGTGCATTAATATGATACAACAGATTACCATGAGGAATTATAAACAGCAGGACAAGCTTTATCTGTTTAAAGAGAAATAAAGAAGCATCCTGTTAAAGAAGAGATGCCAGTTATTGCAATGGAATGCTGTGAGTTTATTTGAATTCATTTACACATTGGGATACATAAGGAACAAATAGTTGAATCTTCATATTGAAGAGATCAATCCAGTTAAAGTGACAAAATTCATGACCCCCATTCAGATTACAGACTAAAAATGTGTTTTTGGATTTGATGTATCATTGATATTGTCTGTTTTTCCAACACTCGAGCTAGGCAGGAGTGACATCTTAACAAGTATACAAGAATTATAAACAACTTTTACACAAAAAAAAATGCAATGGGCAAATTAGAAAAGTCAGCCATAAATTTCTCATTCTGTTCAACACTTTTGGATTGTGACAATGCAAGTCTTGAGATGAGAGAAGTTTTTTTTTGTGTGTTTCAAGCAGTTAGAAAATATTGTATCTAAACTTGCATTAACTTTGTTGAGCCAATCAAAACTGAGGACTAGAACTCACTGCTTTATGATACTATGATGGAAATGACACCGTGCGTCACTAGTGATCGCCTTTATGAATGCATTTTTGACCCGACACTGTAATGTCTCCGCTCTGTGTCCCACCTGCATTCATCATCTCATCATTCAGCATCATCATGTGCTTATCGTTTTCTTTAACCTTGCCTGACACAACCCTGCGACTGAGCCCTGGCCTGTATGATGAAGAACACTTTTATGTCGTTATTCCCCATCTTCCATTTTTCTTTTCCTTCTCTGTCCGCCACACACGGTCATCTCGCCATCTTTGTCATCAAGCCAATGTCCCCTGTCTCATCTTTTCTTTGTCTCTTTTTTTTCCACCCCCCCCCCCTTCTATCTCACTTAATTCTCACTCAGTCAGAGCATGAGACAATTTGAAAGATAAAGCGTCGTCTCGCCCTCCCCCTGTCTTTCTCCATTTCTCCCCCCTCTCCCACTTGTCTCCTTGGCTGGACCACAGGGGATTGTGGGGTTTAAAGTTACCGGTGGGGTGGGTTGATTAAATATTAAGTTGTCCTGAGAGTTGACCCTGCTCCTGTGTCCCGCTCTAAACGCATCAGTCTTTCTAAATTCCCCTCCGTCCCTCTAGCCCGTTAACCCTGAAGGTATTGACATGACCATTCACAGTGCATTACCTGGGAGAGGGCACCAGGGCTCTTTTTCATCCATCAGCTTCATTTACAGAGACAAAGAGAGGATAGAGGGCCAGCCAAATTTATTGATTGTTGACAGTGGGGTTGTTAAATAGTGCGGGATCTCAAGGTGACACAAAAGTTCAAGAAACCTCAGAGAGGCTCAGTTGCAGCCAATTTGTATCCAGCAGAAAGAGAGAGAGGAGTAAAACTGCTCAAGTGTTTCGCACTTCTCCAGATCATAAAACGACTGCTGCACAATTAATCTAATCACAGTGTCAGCCTATGCTGCAAAAAGTGCATGAAATAAAAAATGGCCCACATGACTGTGAACATGCAACACCAAGTTGCAAAAACAAACAAAAAAAAAAATACTGTGATTATTTTGACTAATATTGCACTACGAGTCATGATTTTAGTGGTGATGGTTTGGATTTCTTTACCAGCCAAGCATGTTCCCCCTGTGGAGAATATGATTTGTAGGCCGATGTATCTCTGTTGCACCGCAATGCTTCATTCATAATGGTATGTTTTGAGACATTTTATCTTTATCAACAAATTGCAGTGAATCTTAGTCAATAATCAATAATAATGCTACTAATAATAAAGTGTTTGTTGAACCAAAAAAACCCTCTGTTTTCAGTCTTTCAAGAGTAATTTAAAATTATAATAATAATAATTGTGTAATACCATCTGTTGTGGTACAGTGAATTTCTGAGATAGTTATTGTACCATGAAAATCTCATACCCTCCTCTACTGACAACAAAATCAAACATCACAGTGTCTGGCTTCAAAAATTCATATTGTTTGAGCGCTCTTCAAACCACATTACAGCCAAATATGTCAAATCTCTTTAGCTGGTCTCTACAGCCCCAGGTTCAAAAAGCTTCTGGGAAATCTACGACTGATGTAGGAGCTTTGCGGGGCAAAAGATGCAGCTCATTTGCTTGGCTTCGAGGATCGGCTGGCCTGGAGTGTTTCTCCAGTCCTATGCTTTCTCTGTTAACATCCATGTGTAGAAACACATTGAAAAGTGCAGTGACCTTCACAGTGACCTCCCAGCATGCACCGTGCTGTGGTAGGATCAGGCTACAGTTTATAGAGCCAATGTGCCTCTGGGTTTGGCTGACCATGCTCTACCTCTGAAGAAAAGGCTGAAGTCCCTGCAGATTTTTCACGGCAGGATGCACTCTGCTCTCCTGCATAATACTGATTGTGTCACTGTTCAGAAAGAGTACGTATGAAGCTCACATAGTGGTGTCTCCAAGCAGCTTGTTGCCTGCAGTGAGGGCTAACGATGGCGATAGCTATGCCCCGAGGCAGAGAGGCTGCTCCAGCTTCTATCTGAGCGGCCACCTATTTAAAACCAATCCTTCCTCAGCAACTGCTGGTGCTTTCACATCTTCAGTCTCCATCTTTTAAGGACCGGCTGAGCCCGTCAGAGTTCGGATCCTGCCTGGAGGGATGTTTAAGCACAGCAGCATCCCCAGGGGAGGCAGGCAGAGAGACTGACAGGCTGACAGATAGACAGGGACTAGTCTCTGCCCTGGATGGGTTGGTGAATAAAAAGGACAGGTCCATGATACACCATGTTTAACATAGCTGCACATAGTGTCACAAACATATTGATTTGTTTGACACTGAACTTGACCTTTTATTTACCATTGGCTATTGGTTAATCATGTCGCTTAGTCATTCATGGTCTTTTATCAATCAGAAGAGGTGGCAAAAGTACACACATCTTTACTCCAGTAGAAGTACTTGTGTAAAAATAGAAGTACTGACTCAACTTGTTTACTCAAGTAAAAGTGAAAAAGTCCAGGCTCTGAAATGTTATTAAAGTATAAAATTAAAAAGTAGCCCTGTGATGGACATTACTATCAGCTGTTTCAGTGCAAATTGATGTGAACTTCATGTCATATTAACATAATGTGAAGAATGATTAAGAATGTAAACCATTCTATCTTCAAATAAAATAAGACAATAAAATACTGCAAAATACGGCATGTCATTATTTTTATACAGTAACATATTTGATGGATGACTGACTTTTCTTTGCCATTACATCATGTGAAGCACCTGCTCTCAAATTGTTCTCTCAGTAGTTGTACATCTGTTCCCACTTTGCAGCACATCTAGGAGGGACGGTAAATGGTGATTATCTCAGTCAGGGTGACATTATTCTGACAGAGGGCTTGTGGGATGGCTACAGTCCTCTCTGACTCTACTGTGTCGCAAACGCTGTCAATCAACGACCCAGTCCTAATGAAAGCTTTGACCTCCGTGCTAATGGCTAATGACAGTGGCGACCTCCGCTGCGTCTTGTGTTTCTGAAGCTCTCGCTCCAGCCCACATGAAAGGACGCTCTCTCTGTGATTAGCACTGAGGTCGCCGTAATGATTTGGGTTGAGGTCACGATCACAGAGAGCTGAGCATCGTCTATTTCTTCCACATGATGCTCACATTTATGGGACACCCAGCACCCAGTTAAGGACAAACACAGTGTTCCTCTACGCATTCAGCAGCTCTGCTCTCTTTTCACTTTTCTGGTGGCATCTGGTAGCACATTACACTGTTTTATTTTATTTTGTTTTGGTGAAAATCTTTAGATCTATGAATCATTTTCATATAGACTTTACATTTTCATGAGAACCTCACTGAAAGTAGTGTTATGGCTGTAGTGCCCTTTTTGGAGCCAATGCCAATACAAATAGTGAGTAAAACATTTCTGATATTGATATACTATAACTATAACTATATGTACTGTACATTAGAGGTGTGGAAATTTCTGGATCCAAAGCTGCATTGCGATGCGGACATCAAAATTGAATGAGGCCAGTGAATATTTACACCTCTACTTGTAATGCACTGTAGGATTTACCGGTAATGTGCTGAGGTGAGTCACTATACTGGGGTTAAAAAGATGCAGCTACTTTTATAGACTTTGTAAATAACCTTGTGTATTAACTGACAAAAGTAGCCATGTGTAGTAACATAGAAAATTCATACACTGGATAATGGAAATGGATACACTGAGATGCATCAAGAATCATTAACAGGTGAATCTTAATCAAATCATGACGCCAGTGAAGATTCACACCTCTAATAAACACGCCTTTTCACTATGATCCTTCATATGTGATGATCAGATAGTTGTGTGATATTTAATGGAGGCAAGATTTTAAAAAGCTTAACAGGAGACTTCATAATCCAAAATGAGCCTGACATTCGTGCACTGAACACGAATAATCTGAATAAAAACAACATAAATATATATATATAATTTGAATGGAAAAAAGCATTTTTTTCTGCATTAAGAGTTTTTATGATGGCAGATATCAGTGGACCATATAAAGTGGACCAAAGTTCAACTAAATGAGACAGAATCTTCAAAGGGAAAGAAAACAGCCAAAATTGCAGCTTTTTTCAAACTCTTTTCTGATTTCTGTTTATAGTGTTTGCTGGCTGTTTACCTTGTGATGATTGGCACTTTTCTATTTACCACAGCTATCGCTGGCTGTTTTGCTGTCAGTAGATGAAATGAGAATTGGCACACAGGTTTCCTTCCCCCAGATGGAGGAAATCTCATCTACTTTGATTTTAGCGAGCAAGAACACTGGATATTGGCATTGCTCAGTTTCTCAGGTCATTCACATGTTCATGCAAGAAGAAGGGGGGATGAGAGAATGGAGAATGTAAGACAGTGAATGTTCAGATAGCTGAGGTTTGCTCATTCTCCAGATCAGTGCAGAACCTGAGCAGGCGCTGTGTCTCCTGTTGGCCTGTTGGTGGCTGCACCAGGACAGAAGCTGTAGTATTAAGCCCTGCCCCGCTCGGCCGTCCTGCCAGCATGCGTGCCAACCTGCTCACCGAGACACAGGGTGAGAGCGGATACTGTGTGTCCTGTATTGATTGGCACGACTGCAGCTCAGGCTGGTGTCCGAGAGCTGGCACTCTTCAGCGCTGCCTGACAAAGAATTTAATGAGACTCAACACCCAGGCTCATAGCTGCATCTCTATACCAGCTATAGCCAAAGACTCTGAGGCTTCACATGTGCTACTGGAGTCTAGCCAGCGAAAAAGCCCTACGTTATGACCAAAGAGATGCACTTTGGTTGGTTATTACATAATGTAAAGGTGGCAAAAGAGGTTAGTGGTGTTTGAGTCTGTGAGTCTGTGGGTTTCTGGCATAATTTGCAAAGTCTTGCTTTCTGGTCCATGTCCTTTTCATACCCAAAACACATCCAGACAGAAGTAGCCCCTCTTTTAGGTACTCAATTGGTTTTGGTTTTCAGAGAATCTGGGTAAGGTTGGGTACTGGAACCTGTTGCCAACATGGCACCGGTTCCTATACAACCTGACCAAATGCCCTTGCAGATTTCAATCCCTCATTTCAGTGCTACTTAAACCCTGAGCTGCTGATTGAAATGTTTGCTTCCTGATTCTCCAAAACAGACGTTACAGGCAAGAGTCACTCCCCACTAGCACTAGTTAATATTACACTTGCTCAGGCAGGGGATAGTTTGGTGTTAGCTAGTAGCTACCTTCAACATGGTTGAAATCCCTAAAGCTAAACAGTGTGGTGGTATTTTACTTGAAAACAAGGTCCACAACACGGAACAAACGTAAAAAAAATGCATGTAAAAGGGAAAACATAAGTTCCCAGTTAACTGTTAACATACTCTTCAATTTCAAGTTAAAATTTCCCTTAGCAAGAAAAAAGCCATTATTTAGCATTGTCCACCATCCTTTTTTGTTTTAGTTTTTCTTTTCAAGTGTTGCTTCAAGAACGGTTCAGATATTGGTACCATTTTTACAAGAATTGTTTTTTGCACCACCAGTTCTGTGTCACATTCACTCTCCTTCATGTTTGTGTTGCCCTCATGCAGATTTCCTGCCTAAATGATGAAGAGTGTGATTTGCAACACAATGAAATAAACAATAGCATGAGGCACAAGAGTATAATATGAAATGACAGATGGTTTTGTATTGTCAATTAATATACTATATATTGTGATATTGCACAGCACTGGGCGAATCTGAGCAGCTCTGCATCAAGTCAGAGGATGCAGCTGATCAGTTTCAGACTGGCAGTTCCTTTAATTTCCCAAGAGCAAAGCAAAGCACCACTCATAGACACAGAAAGACATCAGTGTACCCAACCCTGAGTTATGACCATCTCCTGCCGTTATTATTTATCTCAAATAACAGAATTTATTTAAGAATCTTTATAACAATACTACATCTGAAAGCTGCTTTCTTCATAAATAAGGCTCCCAAATCAGAATTTCGGACAAACTAGCATGTGTTTCACCTTCCAAAATCAACTGACACATAAACACACATGTAATGTACATGTGAACAAACACGCACATGCCCTCTTTGCAAAGGCATCTCTTTGCACCTTCCCTCCTTTCTCTCTGTCTTTCTTACTTTCTCTCTCTCTCTCTTTCATTGACAGGATTGAGAGGAAATTAGCATTGGCTCTTAATCAGCCTCCCCCAGCCCTGAATGTGCTGATGTGCAGGACAGGGTCATGCTAATCAGGTGCCTCAGCTCCCAGGCACATTGATTTAATACTACAAACACTTATTAATCCCCTCTACACCTCCTCCTCCTCCTCTTCCTCAATACCGAGCCCTTGCATCGTCCTCATCCTGACCAAGAGACTCGTTACCACTTCAACACCCCCACTCCCACCTTCCCATCATCAGCTGTGGCATCAAACATCTACAAAAATCTCTGAAAAGAAGCCGAAGTGGCAGCTGAGTGTATTGAAATAAGCAGTGTGAAACTATGTGCATATACAAAGGAAATTAGCTTTGGTGGCTAAATTCAAAATTTGCACAAATGCTTACGCAGCCTGTTTCTAAAAGCTTATGAGCCTTGACAACACACCTCACAGACAGAATTCAATCTGACTTGAATTGATTAAAAATAAACGCAGTCCTATTCAATGGCATTTATAAACTAGCACAAGAGTAAGGGCTGAGATTCAGGTTAGACATTTAAGACACCTCTGGGAATTTGTTAATGAGTTATTTTCTCATCGTTTGTATCTAGACAGGATTGTGATTATTTCTGTTTTCTTTGATAGTTTATTATCTATTTCCACTTATTTTGCCATGATTTCAAATAAGGGCATTCATAAAAACATTAAACACAAAAAAATTAATATCACTTATCAAATGTATTACAGGTGGCAGAGACCAATTCCCACAAGCATTATTAGATTTATTTGATAAAAGGACACTGATTGTAATCTCCTCATAAGCAAATATTTTAATTATTTTAGCAACTCCAGGGTTCATTATGAAAACACAGATTTAACTGTGTTAGTGTAAATCTATGCTCATGCAACGTGTCTGCACGTCTCAACTCAAGGCTATTCAAAGGTCAGAGCACCAAAGTCCTCCCTCTATAAATGTTTCTCACCTAAATACAGTGAAGACTGTGTTATTTAACATTTTGCTGAACTGAAAGACACGTCATCATCCTAAATGTTTAGAAGCATCACACAGGTTAATGGCTGTAAAAAAGAATAAGTCTGATGAAGATTTGATATATATTATGATGTTTAGTGCACAGTGAAAGACAATATGATGTTGCTGAGATATTTGTGGGAGCTTTAGAATGCCCACAAACAGGCAAAAATCAATAAAATATGATTCAAACAATCTCATGAGACATGAGTGCATAAATCTCCTCTCAGTGGCTCAGGATGTAGAGTGGGTAATCGCAAACCCAGGCTCCTCCTGTCCTTATTTCGTGTCCTCGACCCCAACTTGGTGTGGGCGAACTGTGGATCTTATATGGTGATGAGTCTTACAGATGCCCACAATCTGTCATGTCAGAGAATCATAGAGATCATGGCCTTTTATGTTGTCCTTCTCCTTTTTTCCCAGATGTGATAGCTTGATAAAGAGCATTTAATAATGTGGGTGGACATGTAGAGTTGTATATTCTCTGCTGATTGGAACATTTACTTCACATGTCTCTTCCTTCCTTAAGTTGATGCACATAAACAATGCAACTTGAATACCATCATGGCTGGCAGTCATTTAGTGGATGAAGATCTCTCTTGAGTGCTGTAAGTGCAGTCCATTAATAAGCGAAACATTAAGATCAAATTAAGCCATAAGATGTTAAAGTACATGGATGATCCCTATGTATTCCATATAGACAGCTACTATTACAGCTCAGCAGCCCCCTAACACTGCTCTGTCATGTTAACATAGTGTCACACACACAGACGGGTCAGTCGAACATTGTAGACTCCCTCACACTGAAATCGGTTCACATGCAGGCCTGCTCAGACAATTAAATGTCCCTCATTTCAGTTACTGTAATTACCCTCCACTCCACTGCTGATGTCCCAACAGATCATGCCTGATTCTCTGCATGACAGCCCTGCTCTCCACTCCCTGCCAGAGCTTAGCATGACCAACATCACACATCAGCAGGGGAAGTAAACGCCACACTGACCTGCCTGAGTACAGGTTGTTCTCTCTCTTTACACCGATGCTGAAGTCCGATGCTTTGTATCTCGATACTGATACCCTGGCTTCATTACCAGTTCCTAAACAATACTTTTTTGATTACAATTTCCCATTTTAACAAAAAGGAAAATTACAGATACTACTTTACTATTACTTTATTGTTCAGCGCATCCGCATTTTTATACACGCAAAGCAATTGTAAAAACTACATAAAAATAAGGCTATTTACCGCAGCTTGAAGTGGTCAGTTAATGTGATATCATTAACAATCGATTCTTGATTATGTTTTTAAGTTTTTAAGTATTTCGGTTGGTGCCATAAAAGTTTAGTACCCAGCCCTAGTTATAGGTGAGTGATGTTATAATATCCCAAACACAAATATGATGTTTGTACAGAAGTGATTTACATAGCAAGTAAAAAACACATAAAAATGCATATAAAAATACAATGAAAGAAGTACCACATGAATCAAAAATCAAAAATGAAGAAGTACATGCACTTCAACATGTATGAAGCCTTATATAAATTTGAACAACAGCATATATTCGTGTGTGCTTGTATGTATGTATATATATACGCATATATATATATGCGTATACATGTATATATACATATGCCATATATGTATGTATACATATATAGGATGTATATGTTTACTAAAATATTCCAAATCCCAAAGTGTCACTCATTTCAACCACTGAGCAAAGGTAGAAATAAAAAATACAAATTATCCTTCAGTATCAGAAAGTGGTATAAAGATTTCACATTTACAACGTGATACGTGAGTGACAGTAAACAATATTTATGTTTATTATTATCATTTTATTATTTTCACGGATGTAAAGAGAACAAAATTGTTAGATTTCTCCAAAATAAACTGGAAAACTACAAAAGGAGAGTTGCTAATGTGATTTAGCTTTGAATTTCCTGTAATCAGCTGTCAAACCTAACTCTGAACTGCTTTTTGTTTGGAGATAAAAAGGACATGGGTAGATACAGTAATTTGTCGAATTCTCTAACAGCAGTGGGAGTTTTGAGGCTGCTGCAGCTCACAACTCCTGAATAAATATGTAAAACAGGGAAACAGATCTGAGAGCTGCTGCAGCCGTCCTTTGACGATGCCCCTACACTGCAGCTCGTCCCGTATATTCTAATCTCGCTTTAATACGAGGACACACTCTCTCACCTCTGTGTTTTACAAGCTGCACTGCCTCTATATTCCCCGTTAATAAGATATAAAGTTAGAGTGCTAGCACTCACTCGGTCAACCAGGACAAAAATGATTGGCTTTTAATTTATTGGCCCATGTCCGTGTGCAGTGTGTTTTATGTATCAGTCGATGGATTCCTTATTTGTTGCCTGGGATACTGCTGGAAGTACAGGATGCTCAATGTCGGCATGACCGACCGAGACACCTGCTAAGCAAACACAGAGACACCGGTTGGATTTAACATGTTAAACCCACCTCCTCCCTCCACACACACTGGTAGTACAGACTGGGATTGTTACCCCCTTCTGCCCTACAAGCCCCTGCGTGTCCTACCCCAGACCCATTGATTTTATCGGGCGACGCCAAAGCCGGTTCAGGCCAGCGTCCAGTCTGGCGCGAGGCCCCAGGGTGACACAGGCTGTGACAGGTCATCAATGTCAGCAAATACTCTCAGATGAACACATGCAAACACCAGAGGCAGGGATTATCTGTGGCTCATGGTAAAAACACACAGAAAGTTCAAAAAGAGTTTAATGAGGGGGTCGAAATGGGCCCGATAATTAGCAGTGCATCATACCTTTTACACATTTTGTCATTAACTTGTTCAGATGCTGAAACTGCTGATCTGTGAGCTGCTGTAAACCACTCTTCATTTACTGTGAACAGTAATTTGCCAATTGCTGTGTCCTAACTCCATTCTGTTCTGTACGCAGTTCTTGGTTAAGTATGTTGTAAATTCACACTTGACAATGCTAAATTACATGAAACTGCACTGTGTGATAGACATAAGAGAAATAACTGCTAAATAAAATAGCTAAATCAAGAAAATACATACTCGCTCGCAATGTGTTTCAGTATAAATGTTCTGATTTCCAAGTTAATTGTTGTTTGATCTGATACATTTCCACTCAAAACAATATATACACAGCTCTGGAAAAAATTAAGAGACCACTGGTTTTACTATTTATATATGTGTTTGAGTAAAATGAACATACTGACAACATTAGAGCATTTATTTGTATAAAATGTCAACTGGTCAAAATAAAAAAAACAACAACATTTTTAGACCTTGAATAATGCAAAGAAAACAAGTTGATATTCATATTTAAACAACACAAAACACCAGCTTTCAGCTTTCACCTGTCTTGGCTCTACACCAGTCTTGAACATTGCTGTTGCTGCTTTATGTCACTTGTGGAGCAAAACTGCAAGCAGTTCTGCGTTGTTTGATGATTTGTGATCATCCATCTTCCTCTTGATCACATTTTAGAGAATTTCAATGGGGTTCAAGTCTGGAAATCTGGAATGGTGTCTTCATTTTTTTCCATAGCTGCATTTTCAGTGTTAAGCATACTATTAACATCACATTATACTGTATAATGAAAACTATTATTCTATACAATATGGAACTGGGGCATGACTGGGGGCTTTAGATGTAAAAAACAGTAATCCTGAAAGCCTTCGTTTGATTGCTGGTTTAAAAAAAGACAACTGGGGGATTGACAAAAGGACATAGCAACAACGTCCAGTTCTAAAACCTGCTACAGATTCTACACATAGCATGTTATGCATTGTAAGGTGGATGATATTATTAAATTGAAAGAAACATACAAATCTTCTGGGTTAGTTATAGGCAGACCCGGACAGCGTCCTACCCAGACCTGGACCTGCCATCAACGAGTGTTTCTGTTTTAAACGGTGCTGCTGGTCTTACCTTGGCCCTGGAAACTCCAAGACCAATTGAAGAAGACATTTCACATGATGCTACTCAGCCACTTAAGTCTGTTCATTCAGGATTTCTTCCTCTGGCCCTTTGGCAGAGTCAAAAATATTCAGGTTGTGTGAATTAAATCGAAGTTGAGAATAAATCACATTTTCTTATGTACAGTCCTTATTATGCTGAGTTAAGAATATCTAAGGAATGCCTGCTCCAAATTCAGAAACATTTTGATGCACTGACGATGACAGAATGGAATACTTGTTTAATTATAAGTTGGCTGCCTTTGCCTTTTTAAAGCTTAGAAAAAAGTGTCAGGATGGTTCATTTGTTTGGTATTAATTTTAATTTGTCTTGTTTCTCTGGCTTTTAAATAATGGTGTCTTGTAAGTCTGGGCTAGAGATGTTATTTTGTGCATAAGACAATAATCAAATCAATCCATCACTTGCCCTGAAAAAACTTTATCGGTCACTTCCTATTCAAAAGTTTAACCCAGAAAGAAGCTGGAAGTCATATCAGAAGAGAAAAGTCCTCTTTCAGTAAATTTCCTCCATCAGCATATATCCACAGGAGTCACACATCTCTTCTCCCCTGCATGATCTTCCTCTCTGTTACAGTAAATTATGTCTTTCAGTTTTACATTAGCGGCTTGCATAACTAGGCGTTTCCCCCTTTCTTTTTTCTCAGCTGCTTAGTGCCCAGTAGAGCAGTGGATGATGGGAGCTCCGACACGGCATGATCTAAAAACCCACTGGCGCTTTAGTGTGCCTCAGCTGGCTTATATAACCCCGTGTGGATGTGCAAACTGCCTTGCTCTTGGGAGAGCTGAGGACTCACGGAACAGACACACACAAACACACAGAGAAGAAGCCTGTTACAGATATGTGGTGTGTTTGTATGGATGTGTGTGTCTGTATGAGGACAGTGAATCAGCGCTGGTGTGTGTGTGTGTGTGTGTGTGATGGAGCGGGGGTGCGCTGCACGCTTAGCACAATATATTCATGTTTCCCTGATTTCTGCTCAGCAACCATATCACCAAATATTCACCACCATCGTCTCTTCTACACCGTTTGATGACATCACCGGTGTGTCCCCTCGATTTAGGAGCGAGCTCCCTTGTAATGTCACTTCCGCCGGACCTTCACCTGAAGTGACATAATTTCTGTTGCATAACTATCCCTCTCTCCGTCTCCTGCATGTGAGAGCAGAGGCAGCTTTTCTCTGTCTCTGGCCACCCAGAGGCGCCGTGAAACTCCTCATTATGGAAATACCAGGTGTGTGTCCGTGAAATAGAAACGGGCAGATATAAAAATACACCACTGGGGTTAAATACGGAGACGCTCACAAAGATGCTGTGTCCCCTATGGCCTTGTCCTGCACATGTGCACAGTGGGCTGGGCAATATGGACGAAAATACCTCTATTTTAGCTTAATGGCATTATATATATTTCAATATTTTTTTTCTGAAGTGCCTAAAAATGTAATTTATAAGCCAAAGCTATAGCAAATGTAGTAAAAAGGTTGTTGTACTTGACAAATGTGCTTTCAAGACCGTTTAGGCTACAAGCTAGAACAGAATTTAAATTAGACGTCGAGTGATGGTGGATTTTTAAAGGCTGATATAATAACAATAGGAAAAAAGCCAATAGCCAATTAATTACTATCACCCCACCCTCCAACTTCCTTGAAAAAAATGTCAAAACTGTTGTGCAGTTAAATTCTGTATTTTTTTTATTCTACTGACTGCATTCACAGCAGGTGAGATGTTGTTGAAGCAATGTCATTATCATACCCCCAGTCATGTTTCATCCATTACAATAAACAGAGGTTATTTCTAAAATGTTGTTAAAACACTCATTTGAACAGAGATGGTTTTCATTTTATAACATTGTTTCAAAATAAAAATGTATTAGTTTGGATTAGGGTAGGATGATAAAACATCCAACATGTGTATGTTTCGGGCTGACTTACACTAACCCACAAACATTAATGCTATGACTCATGATGCAACACTCTCTGTAAAATATCATATTTACACTGATACTGGGCCCATTTAAAATGAATGTGAGAGAGAGATGGAGAGAGTCACAGGAGAGTGCGAGAAAAGTTAAAATGGCAAAGCAAATCTCATGCCACTGGCTTAAAGAAATGAAGTAATAATTCGTACTTGATATTTGTGATACAGTCATTTACTACATCCTATGTAGAACAAGTATATCAGCCCCCCTCTGTGTGTACACTTGTTTAAAATGTTTAAACAGGCAGAGGCGCCTCCTGCTCTGAATCATCACTGTTCTCTTTCTTGCCAGAGAAATGACAATAACTACACTGCAACTCCTGACATGAAATATTACGGGTGTGAGGGTGAAGAGAGACACAGAGAGAGTGAGACAGAGTGATGGAGCGAGGCCTGACCTATATAAGAAGGAGGCTAAAATATTTATGGATGTGAGTGTCCTAATTGGCAAGCCACTGGGAGCACTGCAGCCTTCTCCTCCAATCAGAGCCGGAGAAGAGGTTAACACACATGCACAAGGATGAGCGTTGGTGCGTTTGGTCCGAGGGCCAGAGCGCAGCCTCTACCCCGCGACCCTGTCATCGGCAGCCTGAGAGACGCCTCGTTATAAGACTGATCTGGGCTCCAGCATTGTTAGAATCATTACCAGAGCTGTTATCATAACTGTTCTCTCTGGCACATACGGACAGGAACAACCGCTCAGAGCGCTAAGTCAAACACAGTCTAATTGGCCGGGCTTAATCTCCAGCACTGGCACGCACCGCTCGGCTCTCTGAGAGGCCTCAATTACTGTCCCGTCCGACGGAGACGAGGAGGCAGACACTTTCCTACTTCTCCTTCAAAGTACTGCAAGCTGCGGTGAGGTGGAGGAGGAAGGGGGGAGCACATCTGGGGTCAACAAGAACTCAGAACATCAGCAGTTTTAAAAGGCATGAGGCAATCAAAATCAAGTAATTTTTATTGTTCATTCACTGTAAACTTTGACTTTCACTGTGCAGAGTTTGACACTCGGATTGTTTTCTCACATTCATCTGCTGGAATTCCAAGGGCTGACCTCACACAAATTACCTTCAAATGCACCTAAATTGTATATGTAAATATGTTTGTGATCAACGTAATACTTAAATGTTCTTTTTAAAAAACACAAGAAACCAAAGAACAGAAAAATAGACAAGACTGTAACACTAGACAGCACTAGACAATGAGTAAAATATCCAAATCCAATACTGTGATACATGTGTCTATGTAAATTTTCCAAGAAGGACATGATCTACAAGCCAGTGCCTCTCCAATGGAGTAAATGCTCTCCAAAAAAGTTTCTTTATCAAAGCTGTCCTCACAGATTGCCTGACAAGAGAAAAGCTGTCCAAACTGAAAAGGAAAATCCCCACGATGAGGCCAGAACAGCAGAAATGAACAATTTGAACATTTATGTCCTGCCAAAATTAAACTAAACCAACTAAAACACAGATTTACTGGTTTAGTGCTTACACAAAATGTCCACAAGTATACACAAAAAACAAATGAAGAAGTTACAGGAAATCAGTGGTGGAAGAAGTATTCGGATCCTTTACTTGCTTCAAAGTACAAATAGCACACTGTGGAAATACTTCACTACAAGTAAAAGTATGAGCAAAATGCACTTAGAGAATGACAAGTGAAAGTAATCATTGTGCAGTAAAATGGTCCATGTCAGTATTTTACTATTATATATGATGTTTTTGGATTCATTTTAGTGCTGTGTTAATGTGTATGTTGCCTTTTTCTGCTGCTTAACGTTGAGCTCATTTGAACAACTTTCTAAACTGTTGGTCGTTTAATCTACAGCTACAATGCATCGTATTCTATAAGGTCATCATCACCTGTTTCTTCATGTTTGTGTCGTGTCAACTTTTCACGAGCTCAGAAAAACAGGGTTGTCAGCTTTGTGACAATGTGTTTTTCAGCAAATCCAATAAGGCTTTTAAAGATTTATTTAACTTGGGAAGGAGGAGAATATAGGTATAATTACCTGAAAGTACTGGAGCTGAGTAACATTACATTCCATTACTACAGAAAAAGCAATGATTTATAATGAGTTATTATTACTTATATGTTTCTGTATAACTGTTATACAACAGCAGAGCTGAGCTGTAACCATGGAAACCTTTATCGCTTGCATCTGTTGCTACACTATGACAGTGACCATAGAAACAGCTGTCTCCAGCGTCAGGACTAGACTGTACAGCGGTAACATCGTAAACAAATCAAGATTTCAACTCAGTCTCTCAAGTGTAATGATAAAAGGCAATAGAAAACATCTTTTTAGAACAGCACAAAATGCTGCTGTTTAATTTTATTAGGAATCAAGGGAGGCTTCATGTCTATTGAGTGATATTAATAGATGTCAAACAGTCTCAGAAATAACAGCTCAAACACATTAATTAGCCATTCAGAGCAGCGTATTGAGCTAACGATACTAACACCACATCATGAGCTCCGAGTCATTGTTGTGATTTTTAGGATTAGCAGGCACATGAGTTCAACAAGCATCTCTGTCTTGCTTGCACAAAGGAAAAGAGAGCAGAAATCAATGGGCTGTGTTTACAGGGTACACAGCCGACTGTAACACTGTACGTTATGTTACACACAGCCAAGCAGTAAAAACAGACGAGCTGCTTGGCAGGACTCAGTATGGCCAGTCTCTTGCTAAAAGCAGGCAGACACTGCAGAGACACATGGGCCAAGAGCAGTTACTGGCATCAGTTCCAGTCTGAGATGGAGCGAAAAGCGGGACAAAATTCAAACATATTCTAAGAACATGTCAAGTGAACATGTAGACACTGTATCACTGATTGATGTTTTCCTCATGGCCATTTTTTAAACACCATCGCACCACGTTATTTGAAGGTGAAAATAAAGAAACACTTTACTCACGTAAGAAGTACTCAGACGGGTCTGCTTCGTAATCTGTCTCTTCAGGAAAGTGGTCTATCTGTTTACACATCCCTTTGAAGTTTCCTGTTGGGAAAAACAAAAAGAGTTTCACAAATGAGACAAACAGTGGATCTGCAAACGTCTTTCTTTGTAAACTCACAAACATTTTATATTTTTTTCCATAAATGTTAGTACAGATAGTATTAAAGCAGCATATATCTGACAAACAGTTTGATGATGTGGTGAAGCAGCATGGATCATCTCTGAATGAAAATCAACAACAACTATAACATAATACGGAAATGTTACTTATTATAGTTTTAAGATGGACTTTAGTTTTCAGGTTAGATGCCACAACAACTTGGCTTTTCTAAACTGCACATGTTTAGAATAATGTTGTCAAGGACTACTCACATTAGTCAACTGGTTTAATGTGATTAAAAAATTAACATTTGCTTTGAGACTCAAAAGAGACATATTTGATTAATGTTGGGAAGGTTGGATTGAGTTAATCAACCGACAAAGAACAGACTTCAGGTAAAAGAGCATCAGAAGAATTGCAACCTCCCTGGTTTTCTGCTACACAACACCAGGTTTGAAGTGAACTTTTGAAATTAGAGGAAGTATAGGTCCCTTTGAATGGATGAGACCAAGATATACATCAGTTGGTCTCCTCAGTCTGCACTACCTGAAGAAAGTATTCTGTTCTTCCCATAAATTAAGTAACTGGATTATATATATATATATATGTAAATTATTTTATTGTCAGGAGCTAG
>JAPQRN010000026.1:19866754-19879761 GCA_037367275.1 Coranthus polyacanthus
GTGTGTGTGTGTGTGTGTGTGTGTGTGTGTGTGTGTGTGTGTGTGTGTGTGTGTGTGTGTGTGTGTGTGCTTGCAACCCACCCCCACTTCCACACCTCCCTCCCATCCCGTTATACGCCCCCTCCTTCCTCTCGCAGCCTGATATAAGACAAATGTCGTCTTGCTCACAGTTTTCTCTCCACCAATTCTTCACCGCCTCTTTTGATTCCTCTTCACATCCTTTCCCTGTGCCTTTTTTTCCTTCTCTGCAGCTAAATCCCTATGCAGCGACCAAAAATAAAAAAAATAAAAGAAGCCAAGTCAGGTCAGGTTAGAGGAGATGACAGGCCGTGTGATCGGCACTTAATTCTATTGGGTAATCATTTTAATTAAGCCTCTGTGTGGTTTGCAGTGATGAGCCTGTCTCCCTGCGTACTACAAACACGTTTCTGACAGATGACGTTTGGAGAAAATGACCTACATTTGCAGTTTGAGAGTCACACACACGTACACACAGCTTGTATGACTCCATATAGTTAATAAGAGAAATGAAATATACACATTGATCAGCAAATGTCCATTTTGTCAAATGACCTCTCAAGGGCACATATACAGCAGCAGATTAAATTAATTCACATGGAACATGACGGGTAAATCAAAGGGGTGTGACAAAGAAAATAGATTCAAGATGCGAACAATTTTTGCATATTCAATCTGTGCAAGTTTTGAGGGTATAGACAAACAAAGCTGTTATCTGCTGCGTTTCATCCAATCTATATGATAAAATCTGGAAAAATCATGAAAGCCACCAACATTTCCAGATTTTTCCACAGCAGAGCAGTGAGCGATAGTGAACTTTAGTCTCTGTCTAATTCAGACAGAGAATGTCTTGAAATGAAAATAGTGTGCTTTGTACAGAAAACTGAGTGGATTATGGTACTCCTGTGCAAATAAAATGATTTTAAACTCTGACTTGGGATCAACAGGTCATTTCAACAGCACTTTTTTTTTTACATTGCATGCATCTGCATCTGACTGGTTTTGCATTCACACTGCAGCTTTGGATCAGACTAATACATCCTGCCGTCACCATCTATGTGTGCTGCGTCTCCCTTTATAGAGGGACATGTCTGACGTCGCCATGTTGTTCTTCCGTCTTCCATTTGATTTTCTTCTTCTTTTGCTTTTTGGCAACAATAGCCTTTCGAAACTACCTGTAATTGGTCCAAAGGTTCAAACTGGAATTTGATTAATTGTGTAGCTCTATTACAAACATAGAAAAGCAATGTCAAGACTGATAAAAGAAAAATCAGTCTCTTCTCAGTGTGGTGTAGAGCTTATTAATTAAACACTGGTATCAGACCGGGACTCAGTATCAGCCTATACCCAAAGCCCAGGTATTGGGACTGAAAAACCCAATTTAGGGATTAAAACAGACATGTGGTTGGGAGGAGAGTCCGGGCTGTCGTATTCACTTGATTTCAGCTTCCAGACAGAATGTTCAATACTACACAGTTGTGTATTGACTCTTTGTCTGCCAGTGGCCGAGCTGCCCTGGAGCGAGTATGAAGAAGAGCACTGTGGGTAAATAAAAGATTCATTTTCACAACTTGTTCCTGCAGTCATCCTAAAGAGAGGCTCGGTGTAGACCATCAGCATGGTGACGTAACAGCACGACACATTAAAGACACACAATACCGGGTGATCACAGACACACAAGTGTAAGGGTTAGGAAAATGTCACAGCGACACTAGTCTCAGACTCACTGACATCCCCAAACATGCATGTGCAGATCACGTCTGCATGACATCTGCACTCATTTCCAGGTGCTGTGTTTGCACATGTGTGTGTGTTTGTGCATGTGTGTGTGTGTGTGTGTTTTTCTCACACTGAGCTGCTCGTATGCATGCTGTTATGATCATGAGAGACTCCCTGTCCTGAAAAGCGATCTGAGAGAGCAAAGGGAAGCCACGCTGCTCCTCATTAAAAATTCATCCAGTTCCTTACTGCTCTCAGAAATACAGAGGCATGAAGGTGAGGACTCACTCACACACACACAGAACAAGAGAGAGGGGGAGGAGAAAGCAGCATGCTCGACTGGAAATTACATCATCCTCCTCAGTGGACTTAGCAACACCTTATCCTCGCCTACATCAGGATGTAGCGATGATAACGGTTGCGACTTCATTTTGACAAATTCCCCGATTCGCTCTGATCTGCAGATTAGCGGCGTATTGTCTTTTTATCCCGGCAAAAATCAGCAGCGTCGTCAGCAGTTCGTTAGATGCTTTGTCTAAGAGTTGAAGTCACAGTACGCACCTCCACAGACATGAATAATCGAGTGTCAGCCTTTCCCAGACACCAGGTTTACATCATTTCCTGTAGGAAGCCTATTAAATCACTATGCTTCAGGTTAAGGAACCAACTCTCTCAATCAAACTGCAGCAGGTAGACATGTGAGTGATAGAACAAACAGCATCTAAATCAATTCAACTTGGGTCGCATTCAATTCAGATCAACTGAATCTAATTTTTTAAACTCATCTTTTTTTTTTTACTTTTAGGATAACCTTCTCAGCCTTCTTGGACTCCTTCAAACTTCTTTTTCTTATTATTATTGTGGGATTTATATATTTTTTTAACATTTCCGCAGCCGCATTTGACAGATACAGACTCATTACAACTGTTTGTTTTCCCAACAGCACCATTTGCTGTGACAGTGGGGTCTGCCAGCCCTGTCGACTGCAGTAAATACTCACTCTGGAGTGCAGTAAACATGGCCATCTGAGCAGCATCACACTGATAGGCAGCTCTAACGTCCACAGACAGACAGACAGACAAACCGCATGATGTACCGTAGCTCAGAAAACACTGAACCTACTGATTAGAAGGTTTAGCATAGTTTAGCTTAGCAGGATTAGCATTTCTGACTTTATTAAAGAGGGAAGTAGTGTTAAGACTACATAGTGTAGATTATTACTAAAGGGACATTTAAGTCAATTTTTAAAGATTCAGAAAATACTATCCTTGTCAGTGCGATTGCTCATAAATTTTCACTGAAATCATTTGAATATTTGTTCCATGTTTAGGCATCAAAACTGGAATTTTGCCCTTAATGTTGCATATTAACTGGATATTGCGTTCACTCGTTTGCAGCGTGCGACAGCTGTATTTGTCTGTTTCTACTGCCTTTGGTTATTGTTGTAACAATGTTTATTTTGCAAGATGCAACTTACAAATTTTATTCTAAATTCAAAATAAGGCAAGCATGCTAGAATTTATTGAATCTTCTTTAATCCACATCATATTAGCACAGCGAAATCGTGGGTTTAGGCAAACACTAACAAACATTCTGTGTGAAAATCAGCTTAAACAGAACTGCCCTAAAATAAATAGAATCAAAATAGTGTTGGTGTTAATTCAAATCTTCAACATCTGCTCTATTGTTTATTTAGTTGTGTCTCAAATCACTCTCACTACAACAATATTTTTCATCCAAATGACAAAAAATGCATTGATGTAAGCAGAAAACTTGCATGAAGGCAACACAAACAAATATGGAGGTGAGTGAACCTGACAGAAAACTGGGTAATTCTTAATTTTTTTTGTCTGAATAGATCTGCTGGTAAAATGACATTTCAGATTTGCAATAAAACGTTTCATATTGTTGATTTTTTTTTATTGATTATGAGTCAAAGGAGAGGAGATGGGGGCGCAGGTGGGGAGAAGCAAACTACAACTGGTCAACATCTCTGCCCTGCAGTGCAGACTCCTAAACTGTGAAAAAAAAAAAATCAATCCCGTTAGATCAACAGTGTGTCTGAAATTACAACGCTGTCTGGTTTCTTTGCATTGTTGCACAGACAACAAATAAATCACACAACTACCAAAGACATCTGATATATAAATAAAGCCCTAAACACACCTTTAGTGTCCTGGGCCACCTGGACCGGATCACCTTCATACCTTCAGTCTGGCTGTGTAACATGACTGGAGAAGAACATTATGCTACACATACATCTGTTTCCTCCCTCCTTGCCCTCTATATGTTCCCTTTGCTCAGGGCTCCATCTGTCACCCTCAGAGACGCCCTGCTGCTGTTACCTCCCCTGTCCTCCACCCCGCCCTGAGCGTTGACCCACACTCCAGCCACACAAACCTCCAGCCCTCCGCCTGCATCGGTCCAGGTCGGAGACTGTGAGTCTGGAGCAGTTTTGGCCTCCGCAGTGGCCTCGGAGCTGTCAGTAGCTCTCCCACCAGGTGCTAAGAGGGCTTTGCAGAAGTGGGAACATCTCTGTCGCCTGGTTTATTTGTTTGTTTATTAGCTTCCCTGTTAGCCACTCTATCAGCTGCAGCTCTGTGGGCAGCGCAGGCAAATTGAACACCAAGTGACCATGACAAGACATCACGACAACAAAGTTCATCAGTTCATCCAAATGACAAAGGAACATTCTCACACTTATTAATATTGCATTAAGATATCCTTATAATATGAGCACTGAAAATACTGGTGTTAAGTGACCCTTCAAATAAATGAATCACCAAATGTCAAACTGATACTAAATGCAATGAGCAGTATTTCATCAGCCAGATGTTTGATATGTATGAAACAGAAACTTGTCTTTTATCACACAATACTTTGTTTAAAACAACTGGACTGAACATCTCAATTGTCTCAAACAATAACAGGACATGAACACACTGCCATCATATTATTTCACTGAAACAAGAAATCTGTTGTGATGCTTATGCTAAGTATTTGAAAATTCTATTAAAATAATATAACAGCTGCACAGTCCTGATTGTTCATGGGTAATCTACTAAAAGTGAAACTATAGATACTATCATAATGATAAGTGTGGTTTCGATAGCATGTTGTTTAGCTTGTTCGTGTTCAATATTTTGTTGTATATAAAGCGAATAGAGTAACATGTAAAGTATGAGGAAGATAGTAAGTCTAAGACAGTGGACGGGCTAATTTTTTCCCTCACAGTTCTTTTGAGAGAAGCTCAGAGGGATTTGTTTTTCTTGTATGGAAATGTGAAGCTTGAAGAACTTTAATAAATTGTCAAGCGCAGATTTAATCTCCGGTTTTCTTTGAACGCAGTATCAGAATACGAGTCAAAATGTTTTACTCGCTTGCAAAGTTAAGATTTCTGGATTCACGTTAGAACTTTACACCAACATCTACACTTCTCTCTGCAAACAGCTGGAAACTCTCACTCTGGAACTGTCCCTTTGGCATAAAAATCCACAGCGGAAGCAACACTCAACGTAAGTCAGCAAATACACAGCTGACCCTTTAAACCTGACAAACACCGGTGACGTTTTGAGTAAATACATTTGTTGTAATATAATTATAATTATTATATGCTTAAAGCCCTTCACCCAATCATTATTGCCATTCTTATTATCGTTATTGGCCTCAGTATTATTGTCACAGCTGGGGTAAAGCACCCAAACAGACTCTCGCTCGGCCTCTTCTCTTCCCCAAACTCTGAGATGATGCAGTGTGTTTGGGCTGTGTTCTGACACAAAGCAAATACGGTGTAATAGATTGCAAATGAACTGCGCCATGGACACCACCAATTAATCAAAAGGCAGATTGCCGTACTTTCTCTGTGCTATTGCAGAAAAAAACTAGTGAATCGCACCTCCTTAAAATGAATGGATTGTATCTGCAGTTAATTATCATTTACTACAGGGTCTCTTTGGGATGTTTCCACAGCTTAAGGATACGGCCGGCGAAGTGGAACGGAGAGGAGCTCTGCTGCGATGGAATCAGAGATTGGCCTGCCGGTAATTACACTTTCATTGTAAGAGGATCAATTCTATGTAATCAGGGTGCAATCTCACTGAAAATCGAGTGGTTATTCAAGCCACTTTAACATGGAAACTTTGCATTTTCAGGAGGATAACATTTGTTTGATTAACAGTAGACGAGAGTAAATACAAGATGTGGACGCCATAGGAAATGTAAAAATAACTTTACAATCAAATAATGTTTGCAGCTTCAATGAAAAGTAACTGCAGTTGTCGGATAAATGTAGGTCTGAGTGATGTGACCGAAATCTCATCTCCTGATATCAGCCATTTCATATCCAGACAACAATAAATATCGCGATATGGCCACATATCGAACGAAAAGTAGTTCCTCTTTTCGGTCCAAGCTCCTCATTTTGTCTCAGTCCTTGTTTAATATTCGTTTTCTGTCACGTTCGCTCTCCTTCATCTGCTGCCTTCACCAAAATTTCCCACCTGTATCCACACATTTTTCTTTTGGATGAAAAAATATTGCTGTAAAGAATGTGATTTGCTGATTGATTGATAATTTGGTGTTCTGACAATGCCCCATCCATGTGCGTCTGGTACTTTGTGTTGTATGTGTGTGTTTTGTTATGTGTGTTTTTTAGTTAAAAAGCTAAAAATAATATATCTATATATTAAAAAAAAAAGAATGTGATTTGCGATAAAATGAAATAAACGATGCTGCGTAATATGAAACAATAGACATTTTTCTATTCTCACGACACATATATCGTCATATTGCACAGCCCTAGATAAAAGCAGTGCAGTAAAAAGTGAAATACTTCTTCTGAAATGAAGTCAGTAAAAAATAACAAAAGAAAATAGAAATACTCAAGCACCGGTATCACAAATCTGTGCTTAAGTATGAAACTTGACTTTTCATCCCTGGCTTGTGGTCAACAGTCCATGTTTATGTGATCAGGTGACCAATGCTGCACACAGTATGCTTACACAAAGACTAGCCCAGGGTATGCTTTGTATTGATTTGTTCCCTGCTCATGTAGGATAAAGATAGACCCCACCCAACTGCCGCTAAAAATAACACATGTAAAGCAAGGCTAGAGCCACAAACACTCACATACATGCACACGTCTACATACATACACATACAACGAGGAGGGGTTTGGGGTCAGACAATCAGTGTAGTAACTGAGATGCATGTCCCATCTTTAATACTTCTTATATTTTTTTTCTGTCTATTTTAAATTTTTAGCTGAAGCTCTTATTCTACAGGCCTGGGGGGGACTGCTCTATGCAGAAAAGGTGACAGCATTTATGGGAGAGTGTCGCCAAAGTTTACAGTGCGTCTCCTATCGATCAAAGCCATCGGACCCATTAATCATACGCTAAACCAATTACCGCGCCATCACACCTCTCTACTGTCCAACTCATCTCAGAGACTCCATCAGGAAGGCCAAATACTGCCTCACAAAGCTACCAAGGTGTGACTATTAATATACAGGAGGTTTAATGGTGTCTTTTGTACCTCTCCAGGTGAGCTCAGTCTGAGAATAAGAAGATCCAAATACAAGTCATTGATCTTTATGGAGAATTCCACTAATGACAGTAGCATATATCACGTTTAATGCAAACGCGTTATATTCTGGGTAGACGTTAAAATTCTCACCTCATGAAATGGTGAAATGTAGAATAAGGGTGGGTGATATGATGATACATGTGAAAAAAGTCTGCGTTTCATATTATGGTCTGCTGTTTATTTCATTCTGTTGTTAATCACACAATATGTTTCATCATGTGGATGACCATTCACACTTTTCTACATGGATGCAAGCAGGAAATTTACACAGCATTAACAAAACACACATGGAGGAGCGTGAACGTGATATAAACAGACAAAGAAGACAAAGAGCTCACACCTAAAAGAGGAGCTACTTCTGTCACATGGATGTGGTTTGGAATGAAAAATGTTTTCTATTTATTATTTATATTTCATCCATTCATATTTTATGTTTTGTTACATGCTTAATTGAAATTTGAGTAAGTACTTTTATTTGTCAAGTACAGTATATAATTCAAAATGTAATAAGAAATAGGCCCATCCTCCTCAATTTATATAAACTATTTATTCACTGAATTTACAGAAAATGCATCATAATGTATATTATCTGGACATGAAATTACTTATATCAGGATATGAGATTTTGGTTACATTATTTTTTATTAAATTAGAAGCAACTGAATACCCTCACTTATGGTGGTTGCAAAAAACATGGAAGTCCCTCGTTAGAGCCAGTGTTTGTTTTGTCTGTTCTGAGCTTTTTCATTAAAGGGATAACAACTCTGGTCCAAACTCAAACATAGTAGGTGACAGTAATGCATCTTAATGCTGGATGCCAGCTGCAGTAAAATGGAAGAAAGAAGAAGAAGTCCATTCAGAGCTACTGTAGAAACATGGCAGCACAACATGGTGGACCCGTGAACGTGGACCCGCTGCCTCTGTAGATATAAACAGCTCATTCTAAGGTCTTGAAAACATGATGATTCTCATTTTCATGCGATTACACTAAGGAAATGAATTATGAATATTATATTCAATTTCTGCAATGAGATCCACCTAAATCCCCCTAAATTATACACATTGGACCTTTAACAGACCTCAGTGTCCACTGAAACTAAAACATCGAAGTCTACACTGACTTTCTATCAGAGTCTGCTGATCAATGTGAACGTAATTGAACTATAATAAATTGCAACCTCAACAGTAATACAAGCGAAGGCTAGAGTCCTGCAATGTTCCTCGACAATGTACGGCCACAGCCTAATTCAGTGACGCCTGGTCTGTAATGTGGCCTTTGTGGGCAATAGAAAGGGCAAGGTGGAGACCAATAAAACTGTCGCATTCGGCAGCGACTGTCTGCAGTCTCAGCAGAGCTCCAATGAAAGGCAAGCGAGGGCAAAATGAATCCCATCCATCGCCGGCCGCTGGGCAGAGTGACAGTGTAGCGCAACAGAGCCCAGTCACTTTACACTATCGGCTGAGGAGAGAGGCGGCCCACAGTCGTGATACCATCCTGACAAAGGAGAGGAGACTTACACAGCAAAACGGCTCAGGGTTTGCTCCAACAAGTGGCTGCGAGGCCATGAATACTCTCTGTATCCACGCTGCTCTCAACTTCTGTCTAACCGTAATCTGGCGCGTGCAGCTCGATGTACAGTGGATCGGTGTTATAATACAGTGTAATGCCACTTTAGGGCCGGGACATTAGCCTGGGTGGGCATACTCCAGCTGGGTAATCCTTATCTGATTGGACTATGAGACTAATCCTGCTCTTCTCTGCCGCTCTGCTCTGCTATCTGCTTTTATCTCCTCCCTTTCTCTCTGCTACACACACACAAACATGTTCAAGTGCACACATTCACATATGCACACACAACATACTCCCACATGTTTTCAAATGCCTGAATGTACACTACATTGATACTCCCACATGCTTATACATAAAACCATGAGGCAGAATACATGAACTGTGATCTGCATTGATTGACAGGAACTGTGGGAGGCCATACTGAAATGGTAGCCATTTTAGCTAAAAACAGAAAGCACATATTTCCAAATCTCTGTTGGATGAAGAACATGACAGTGCCTATTAAAACTCTGCCATAACTACAACTCAAGCTCAAATTTAAATCATCAGTAGGAGGAAGATGGATATGTTTTTATGACAGAATAAGTAGTCTAAGTTAAAATGCAGATACATTCATCCATGTCACCTTGGACAATTGTCATTGGCTCACAGCAATAAACTTCACAAGTACTGTTTGGCCTTTTGTTTTGTCTCCTAGTCTCATCTTATATTAAACTGAACTGACAACGAATACAGTCTTAAGTAAGGTTTGCATGCTATTATTTTGACCATTAATATGGAGGGTTGATGGCATATACATTGTAATATGGGAGTTCCACAAGGCAGCAAATTGGGTCCTTTACTATTTCTCCTGTAAATCAATGATGTGTGTGTTATATTTAAATTTTCCAACTGTCTACTGTACACCGATGACACTGTAATTCTTCTTTCTGATTCAAACCCTGATGGCATAAACTGAAAACTCTATTGTTCTGTCTTCACTATTCACATGACTGGTTGAAATCTAATCATCCAACTATCAATGCCAAGAAAACTGTGTATTTCTATTTCCTTAAGAAATATACATCTGACCTCATTCGTTATGCAAATTAAACACTAACCATTACAAACACCCACAAATGTCTTGGAGCAACATCTTACTCATTGAAACCACATTCATCATTTGATGAACAAGCTCAAGAAATTGTTTGTTTCTAACAAGATCAGACCATATCTCAGCCACACTCCATACTGTTTCAGACATATATTTACATGCAGCCATTGTTTCAGCACTATCCTACTGTCTCCCAATTCGGCCTCAAAGGAAATCCAATAGCAAGCCAATAGAAAGACTCTATAGCAAAGCCTATAAGATCCATAGCAACCTCTCCACTGCACTTTCACACTCTAATGCCCTGACTTTTTTGCACACTATTATTTTGACTATCATTAATATTGATTGATGATTGACTTGAATATATGATTGAATATATTCATAAAAAAGTATTAGTATGAAAGTATTGCAAAAGTTAAAACTGTACTGTAGAAATGCAGGAAATGACCATGCACACTGTTTATTGCTTTGCTATGTGGAATATATAGGTGGCTAGTTGAATTATGAGCCTTTACGGACACACTGCTTTATACAACAAATAATAAAGACAAAACATCAGACAGCATGGTGGCCCTCCTTCATCACAGGGTCCACCATTTCTCCCCCACACCTCCTTCCTGACTCTCTCATCCTACAGCTTCTGTGAAGCCTGAGGGCGGCGCTGTAATGAAGACGAATGCTGCAGATTAGCAGCCAATGCAGCATGGTGGTACACCTGGCTAAGAGTACAGGGGTAGGGGGAGCTCCTCTTACAGATGTCCCAGATAGAAAGGAGAAGCGACAGCCTCCAGGGCCCAATTCATCAGCAACACGCATGTTTACTGTGTGCAGCGTTCACCCACACTGTCTGCAGCCGTATCTCTGTTTGGGGTAACACAGCAACCCACTATACACTTCCACCATTATTTAAAGCATCAAAAGTAAAAGTAGCATGCTGGTAGATGCAGGTTTAGATAACAGTTTAGTATCACTGGAAATAGCTGCTGCCTGCCTCTGTGAATAAATTCTAACAGCAAAAACTGGTTTATAGTAGAGAAACGACAGGAAACCAGAGGACAGAGATGCTGGACAGAAATGTGCTGAATAGTTTTAAGATTGTTCCTGTTAAAATAGTCCCCCCTTTGGTTCCAATATAAACCGCCTAATGTTATTAGAACATATCAGATTTCAAGACAAGCGATCACTCCCTGGAGAGCTTTTGACAGAAGTCGAGTAATACATCTCAAACTGCACCATTTGACCTTTAATGCATCTATAAAACTTGCTGGAATTTGGCTGGAAATCATAAAAATAATGTCACCAAGATTCAAAATGCAGTGTTTTGTTCACATATTTGCACTCATTGTAAATGTACAGACTGTATTAATAACATGAAAGGAAACAGTCCTTTAAATGCAGCTGTGAGATTTGAAAAATGTTTCTGCTGCTGAACACCCTATAGTAGGGCAGCACAATATGTAGTTACAGCATCACCATCTCGATGTGGATGCGCACAACCAGATCACATTACTTGACACTGTAACGTCATGTCAAGTAACATGTCACGCTACAAATTTTTTGCAGTTTTATACAAAAGGAAAACTTGCACAGTTCTCATTTTCCATGACTAATGTACAAGAGTTTGTCTGATAGAACATAAATTAAAATAATCACTCAGATAATCATTCAGATCAGTTCATCAAACAATCAAAGCAGTCCCCACATCTGCTACTCGTCAACCACAACCTGAAAATGAACGAGGAACAGGATAAAAACACTGAAAAGGAAGATTTTGCTGCAAAAAGAAAAGCATCATCACATATACAGAATTATTTCGGCTCCCAAATGGATGAAGTTGACCAAAAACCGTGCCTTGCAGTTGTTTTTGTCAGTGCCTTATAAATGTTGCCACAACAAGAGGCAACATGACTAATTTGTTTGATCACTTAAATCAGCACCACTAAGCTCTGTATGACAAGCGCAAAGCCAGATCTGAGCACCATCCATCCAATTTTCTTAAATCCCTACAAAACAGGACAGTGTAGATCTACTAAAATGATATGACTTGTAGTGCATCTACAGTTATTTACATAACAAAAAAGGGCAGAAATATACAAGCTTAAGCCATAAGAAAAGACAGTAGTCAATATACTTCAGATACACAATCCTTTCTTTTTACAGAAGTAAGAGTATTGTGTTTCTGACAGGCGGTGAGTGAAGCAAAGGTCGGGTGTTGAGGCACCCAGTGTGGGTATTCCCATTTTGCTTTTTCACGCGTTCTCCTCTCCAGGAGCTGGTTATACAAACACAAACCCTCGCCCACCTGTGTCCACTTTGTAAACTGAATGTGTGGGCCCGTGCTGCCAAACAGTCTGTGTTCTGTGCTGTGATAAGGACGGATGGACTACTTCAACCATTTGCAGCCTCAGTCGCTGCCTGATTACCAGTAAGACTTCATTTAAGAACAGCTAGGGCAGAGATGAGTACTAGTCATCCTGGCACTTTGAATTAATTGAGCTGAGCTTCAAACTGCAGCCTAATTAACATCTGAAATGTTAAATTTGATATCACTCCTCCTGACTGTGTGAAGCGTCTGCGGTGAAACAAGGCTGCCTGCTTATCTCTGCCTCTCTCCAGCTGCATCCGCCTCTGTACTTTTCTATTTTTCAATATCCCCCCATTTTGATTTAAAATGTGCAAACTACCTATAATTAAATGTACTTGCTTTTTAAGACCCAATTTCCTGAGCAGGAAGTCATTTGAATTAGAATTTAAATGAGTCTGACCCCCGTGAGTAAATCCAGTGGCCCTCTTTTTCCACTGCGCCGGGGATCATTCATGAATCACAAATGACAAATCTGGGTTTATTTCCTGCCATTTTGATCCTGGATTCAAAGGAAGAGGCTCATTGTGCCGATACAAAAGCAACACAGTGGCACTTCGGAGCACCAACACACCAACACACACACACACACACACACACACACACACACACCGAGCCAACAGTGTGATGTTTTGATCTCATCTTGACTCTATGCCGTT
>JAPQRN010000026.1:19898607-19914104 GCA_037367275.1 Coranthus polyacanthus
TTCTTTCTTTCTTTCTTTCTTTCTTTCTTTCTTTCTTTCTTTCTTTCTTTCTTTCTTTCTTTCTTTCTTTCTTTCCACATTTATTCTGTAATTTGTTCCTTCCTTAGTTATTTCCTGCTTCCGTTTTTCTATTTTTTTCTAGTTCTTGTCCCTTTTTCTTTTATCACCTTCTGTACATTATATAAAAATGTATGTATGTCTTGATAAATGACTTTAATGCCTTTGACGTTGATGTAAAAGTTTCCATACGTATGTTTTGTGTGCGTATGTGTCTATTGTATCTCATATTGTCAGTTTATGTGCAGCAGTTCTGTAGGTTCTTCGTTTATTTTCAAAGTATTACGTTACGCATTTAATTCCCACCATATTATCATCTCAGTGTCTTTAACACTAATACATGGAGCAAAAATCTTCTAATTATTACAGCAATACTGTTTTATGTCCCATTGCTCAAACAATAAATCAGCGAACACTGTTATATTTCAGGCCTCCTGCCGGTGGCGGTGTGAAGCCAATAAATGGAAACGCCACCAACCAATAACAATAAGGTCTTAATGATCATATCAAACTAAGCAGTACTGAACAAGACAGCATTTTATAGCACGTAGAAGAAACTTTTCATTCCCTTTGTTTCTTTCTTCTTCGGAGTGGAAGGGCTGCTGTTATGACACTTGCCCGGAGGCGACTCAGAGAACTGTTGGTATTTGGCTTTTCTTTAGCCACGTGGTTATCAGCTGATTGTAAATGGAGTCAGCAGTTGTGTGTTTTCTTATGTGCAGTGTATTACAGGAGCTGTGCTGTACAGACCCTCTGTGGACCAGACTGAAGAGGCTGCTGTAAATGCCTCAGGGCACAAAACGCACAAAGGTAGACCTACTGACTCACACTGACAGACGGCTACTTGTACACAAGCACAAAACGGGACTGACGGAGCTCACAACTCTGTTTCCAAGTTTCTTTTTTGCCTTTAATTCGTGCCTTCCTTTTCCTAATTTTTCTCCCTTTTTCTTTTCATCTAATCCGTAGCCTAAGAAATGCATGTGACTTTGGTCGATGACTTCATACTAATAGTTACTTTGACGGTTTATTTTGTACGTCTGAATAAAGAATCTTTTCAAAGCCACTAAACCTAATCTCATATACAGCAGTCAGTTCACGTACTGCAACTTTACAACCAGTTACTCCTTCACAGAACTGCATCATTAACATCCCAGAGAAGAACCAAGAATAAGGATAATTAACAAAAGTTTGAGCCATTGTCTGTAAATGATCCAAACTTTTAACCATTGTGTTTCATAAACTTCATAAAGAAAAGGAGGAAAGTCGAATTTAGAAATGCTGTCCCTCTCCTACATCACTGGATGGCGCTGTAACACAAAACTTCATACAGTCTTCACCTAAACCTCTTTAAATAAGACTCTTGTTAGGATATAGTGATTTCATTGAACACCCCGCGTTTTTAATTTTAAAGACTGCAGTCATCGCGTTCAGTACGGTTTTTTTCTGATTTCTCTGTTAATGATTAAAGTCAAAAGTGCAGATCGATGCATGATACTGAAAAGGTTTGTGTCTTATCAGTTTTCGACTGCACCTGAAGGCAGCATTAGATAAAGAGACAGTTTCGTAGGTTTGTCCTTTTGTCCACATCAACAGGTTGGCCCACACCCACTCAACACCGCAGTCGAGAGGGCCGTGGATCGTGAAGCACCGGTCAAACCAGCCGCGGATGAAACACTGTTCCGTGTCTATTCGAGAAGATACGGTAGCGGGACAGAAACGGGTTCAATAACAAGAAAAACACCATCATTTTAAAACGCATGGTGAAATGTTAGCATTCAGGACGACCATGACCAGGGACTTTGTCGTTAATTTAACAAAAAAACATTTGACATGAAATGTGGCTTATAGTCTGCGTCACTCTGAAAAGGAATCCACTCAAAGTATCTGCTGAGCCTTCGGGACATGGTTTCAAGACTGTTTCAATAAATACAGCTTCATTTTCCCTTTAAAAGGTATTAAATGTATAAAGTTGAACACGGCCGTGGTCGTTGTGAATGCTAATCTCCTGAGTATTTCCAGTATTTCATCGTGGTTTTTAAAATGACAGCTTTTTTGTCCATTTTCGTCGTTTCCGTCCCACTACCGTAACGTGTCGAATAGACGCGGAACACTCTTTCATCCGCGGCTGGTTTGACCGGTGCTTCGCGACCCACGGCGCTCTCGACTGCGGCGTGGAGTGGGTGTGGCTCATCCTGCTGATGTGGAGAAAGGAAAACGAAACCCAGGAACCGAGTTCCCGGTTGGAGTTTGCCTTAAAGTTTGTTTGGGAGTCGGTCAAAGTTATTTGAGGACATCGAGTCGACACATGAGTTGGAGATTTCCAGAGCAGTAAACGATCAGATTTCACACATTCATTCTTGTAGTTTATCCTCACAGATGTGGATACAATAACAACCCTGGGACAACACGAGGAGAAAATGTCTGCGGGAAGGTAAAGTGTTTTTCTAATAGCGAAGTAACAAATAAGTCAAAGTTACAGAAGTCTGAGGAGTCGCAGTGGTTTAGACACAGCGCGGATTGTTCCAAACAGAAAACAACAGGCATTGTTTCATAGATCCTCAAGTTTCAACCCTCAGTGGCGTCAGTGCGCACTGTTTTCCTTCTTTTTCTTTCTAAGTAAGTAGGCTAAATAACTTTTATCAGTATGAAGTGAAACTATAATGTGAAATGATATTACACTGCAAATATCTGACATAAGAACAAGAGAACTCGTAGAGGACACGCAGATACAATAATAATATGATACAGTTACATCCGAATAGATGAAGAAAATAGTCTAAATGAAATATGAGGGTTCATATGAAATTATATATATGATAGACAATCATGTTTTAAATAGTTACTAATGTCCTTAAATATGTTATGTAGACCCCGAATGACTTTTATGTTTTTTTGTTTTTAAATAAGACGATCTGAAAATAAACTGACCGAAAAAAATAAATATGATCAAAAGAGGTGAATTAAAAAGACAAAAGAAAATATAGAGGATGAATATGAAAAATATTTAAGAAAATATGCAAACAATCTTAATTTAATCTAAAAAAAAAAAAAAAAGTAAAAGTGTGAAAAATGAGTTGAATAAAGAAGAGCTACTGGAAACGAGATGTATCAACAAAAACACGTACTGCTGTTTTTACCAGAGAACATTATTTACACATCACGTATTTACCTTAAAGAAACAAAAGCCTCGTTTCCTGCGGAGGCCGTGACTTTAGCCCTGGCTGTGTATTCATGAGGGCGACACCTGGTGGTTACGTCGTATAACTGCAACACAATAAAATGAAAGCAATGTTAAACCATCAGCGTTGGTTAAAAATGTCTACGTTATAACCAGGGAGACAGTTTGGAGTTGAATTTAAATGTCATCAATGTAAATGTTACATATGTAGCTCTATAATATATAGTAATATAATAATTGTGGAAGTTAAAAAAAGCTGATCTTTTTAGAATGAATAATGTATATAACACATATTTTTCTACTCTCTACTCTCACAAAATCTACAATAGACGAACAAGTGCTGCTGATATGGAAAAAGAGTCCAACATAACCCAATTAATTCTGATTTTAAACTAAAATATTTTTGGAAGTGATTTCTTTGAAGACTCAATGTATGTCAAGCTGAACATTATTTTCTTTGTGGAACTTGCACAATACTTGTTGGTTTTACCAGATCTTTCTCACTGCAGTGAGATTAACTCATTAAAAGTACTTTTTTTGGTTATTGTTTTTTTTTTGTACAGAAATGAGCTACAGGAGGCATTATGCCAGTACACCACAGATACCCTCGCCTACGTCGACATTTTGAGAGAATTCATTGAGAGGAGCCCGAAATGGATACTTGTGAGGGAGACAGAGTTGGACATGTTGATGGATATCAAAGACAGGGCTGATAAAATTGACTTAAACCTCAGCCATATTACTGAATCAGAGAACAAAGGTGAGGCTTTTCTGGAGTATATGCAGAACAAGGTCACTCAGATGACTGCAGACAGCAGGCGTGCAGAGCTGGAGAAGGAGCTGGATGCTTTACTAAATGAAACTCTGGGAGGTTTGGAGAAGCTCAGCTGCTTCTTGGATACAGTGGAGAGGCTGGCGGTCACGTCCCTGCATGTGTTTGAAGAGGAGAACCAGGTGTTACACCTGCCTGAAGGGATCAGGCTGGAGCTCCTTCAGGTCATCATCTGTGCCGCGCGACTCGTCTGCCCGTTGCTCCTCGAGTTCAAAAGAGACGCACATGCCTTCTTCATCCCCAAACTTCAGAATGTGGATGTGATTGCATATCAGCTGGACAAATACATACAGACCACCGAGAAAATCTGTGAAACACTGGGAAAAAGGTCAACTAAAAAGCATATTGTTTTCAACTAAATAATGTGGAAATTTTGTATTTGTAGAAAGTAAGTACGGCTGTGTCTTTTACAGCTCCATCAGTGACTTTTGCTGCAAGAAAATTGCAGTAGACATCAATGAAGATCTCTCTGAAGATGACATCCAAAAGATGCTTTCTCACATTAATATGCTTGATGAATTCAGGTAAACATTATACGTGGATCACGTGGGATGAGAACCTCCAAACATCAGACATAAATGTCAAATACTTACACTTGTGAAAATTCACTTAAAAAAAATACTTAACGCAACATTTCACATGGACATATTTCAACCTTATTTCAATGATTTGTTGTTCATTTTCCAGAACAGGTTTCTTTGTGATATTCACAGAATTTAAGGCAAAATGTTTCTCATGTATAGAAAAAAAACACTGATATATGATAAAAACAAAAACTACCACCTTACTGTTTCATAAAGAATAACCACAGAGTAGAAACTTATGTGAAGCATAAACGTTTTGTAAAAGTTTCTAACATCAAGTAATGATAGACACATGAAATATCTATTTATGTTAATTTTCTTTTTTTTGTACCAGATTTCAGTTGACAAGTTTGGAGAAAAAACACAATGTTTTGTTTGGGACGTAGCTGTAAAATAACCTGTAATTTTGTAATATAATCCATGAGGGTTTGACACTTTCTGTGTGCATGACACAAAGATAAAATCAAAGCTGTATTAATAATTACATTTTAATATGTTATCTTATTTAGTCTTCATTCATTTTATTTTTCCTCTTCTTCAGGATGGACCAGGACTTCAGGATGGTGTACTTGTTCCAGGGGGAAGAGTCATATTCTGCCTTCATCAGTGAGTTCAGGGAGCGACAGCCGAGGATGCTGGAGTTTCTAAATGAGCTGGAGGACAGCGCTGCTCAGTTAGACAGGATGAGTATGGGGGCAAAGATCTCCAGTGTGGCAGGCAGCTCAGTGGGGGCAGTTGGAGGTGTGCTTTCCATCATTGGTTTGGCATTAATTCCTGTAACAGCTGGGGCATCTCTGGCTCTGACGATGACTGGGGTCGGACTGGGAATCACCAGTGGATTGAACAGCGCAGTCACCACAGCCACAGAGATTGGAGTCAACCGTAAACATCAGAAGAAGGCCAGTGAGCTCTTTCAGAGCTTCATGGAGGATGTGCAGATTCTTCAGGATACTCTGGAGGAGGTCACCCACCAAAGAGACACAACCAATTTAGAGGTAGTTCTGGGTGTAGGCAAGGTGCTTTTTAAAGCTGGTGCTGTGGGAAGAAGCATTGATGCACTTGTTGATGCTAGTTCAGCTGTAAAAATGTTGAAAAGTGAAGAGATGGTTGCAAGTGCAGCCAAGGTGGTGGCTCAGGAAGGTAAAGCGTTGCGAAACATTCCCAGAGTTGCTTCAGACATCCCAGATATCGGCCAGGCAGCAGCTAAAGGTCCACTCGCCCTCTCCAAGTCAGCTAGGGGAGGTCTCATCGCACTCAATGCTCTTTTCCTTGGCATGGACATCTTCTTCATCTGCAAAGATAGCATCAGTCTGGCTAAAGGCAGCGAGACTGAGGTCTCTCAGTTCATCAGAGCCAGAGCTGCACTTTGGTGCTCGGAGATGGACTCATGGCAGAGAATCCATGATTCTCTGGAGAAAGGTCAGCTGACATCAGAGAAGAAACAAGTTGTCCTGGAGACACCATTTCATACAAATATGAACACCAACAACTACGAAAAAACTGAAATAGAAACAGCTGAAGCTGAACAAGTGGATGAAAAATCCCAAGAGAAACAGGGATGTGTAATGCAGTAGCACTCAGTGTGTTTGTGTCAACACTCACAGTGTACGTTGTTACAAAAGTATTCACATCCATTTAAATCAGATCAACTATGTATCAACGTACCAGTGGAGCTTAAAGCTGTCGGTTATGAATGATTTGCTTGTCAAGTACTGATTCACAATCGATTAAATATGCAAGATATATTAAAAAGCTGATTTTTATACCATGATTACAAACCTTACCACACTAAATACTTTTCTGAATGAATTTATCTTTTGATACTGTGAGATAAAATGAGATACTAATAAAACTAAGATACTGGATCATTTGTGCTTTATTATGTTCTGCTCTTAATAAAATCTGGGTTAGGGTTAGGGTTACATCTGTAAAATGTGATCTTTTAAATAAAGTCTCATAATGAAGAAGGAGTCTGAAGTAAAAACACCAAGCTCTGCGGTTTTCAAGGTCACGTATCCTTACTGTCATTATTAACTGTCTCAAGCGTTTTCCTGAATTTGTTGCAGCCACGTGAGGAATGGACGTATATTTACAAATGGAATGATGTTGATCAGACAAAACATGAAGTATGTCGTGTTCATACTGTCAATGAAATACAAGTCAATTTTAATATCAGTCACTGTATCAGAGCATGAAATAAACAGAGAAAGAAAATTATGTAGAAATAATAAAATACTTCAGATCGAAGTAAGAAATTACAAGTAATAAAAGCAGCTTGATAGATTTAAGCTATCACAGAATATAAATAAACATAATAGAAGTATTTACAGTATAGAATATGGAAGGATGTAAAAGAAAAATATGTACCAAATATAATACACCATTCCTCAGAACCAAATGCAAATGTCTTATGATTACAAAAAAAGACCAACAAAACAAAACAAAAAAAACACAGAACGTGTGACTTCTGGGTTTGAGCTGATGATTTTCTCACAAACGCCTTGAGTAATTCACCTCCATAACAGCAGGTGGCGCTGTGAATCAATTTAAAAGCGTTTGCGTTTTGCAGCGTTCTGCAAAAACCAGCTCTGCTAAATATATTTTGTTAGCTCTGTTAAACTAAAAATATAATGTGGAGTAACACGAAGCCAGTGGAAAGATGGTGATGTGATTCATGTCTTTGTAGGATGTCTTTTGTTTTGCTGTATTTGTGTCTGAAGCGTGATGTATTAGAAACGTGTCATGTATTTGTTTGATAGGTTTTGTATTTGTTTATTAGTGACTTTCAACATGTTTTGGCAGGAAATGAGCTCCATACTTATGAAAGCATTTCCGTTTTAATCATTCTTTTATCAATCAAAATAAGTACAAATCAGAGAGTACATTTATTTCATTGTCATGTACAGAATTTAGTGCAACAGTGTCAATTTATAGACTTTGTATTCGAGGAAACAACACAATAAAAATGCAAATATATGCTTAAAAAAACGTATTAATTTATCAACACCCCACATTTAAAAATCAGACAAATCATAAATATTCCACTTCATTCAAAAGCAGCTTATTATGACAAAATGTTAAATGGAAAATTTGTTTTGTACTTCACGTTTACAGAACAGTTTCATATCCTGATAGTGCTTGGCAAGAATTAAAAACTGAATAATTACCCAGTTCAGCTGTTAGTAGAGTAAATACTGTCTGTGCATACTGAGCGCTGTCCTTTCATACATAGAAAGTACATTATTATATTCTCTTTGGTTGTGTGAGGTAGATGTTGACTACCAGCAACTTCTTTAAAACCTGGATATTTTGGGTCCAACTTAACCTGTGTTGTTCTGAAAATACACTGAATTTACATTAAATAAAAATGATCTTACAGGGATCCAACGTTTTCTTAATGGGTGTAAAAAAAACTGCTTAAACCCAGTAACGATATCCTAAATATCTTTAAATATACAAAGTGCTGTGTAAGTTTCAAACTTTTAACCTTCATCAGTGCATCTTAAAAAAATCTTCATTTGCACCCAAATTACACCCTTCATTTCCCATAAGCTGTCTTCTTCAGACAGAATAAAAATAGATTTTAGTATTGTGACAATAATGAAATGAAAATGTGATTTATCACTGCAGTAGAGTAGTGAGGTGAAGAGGGCTGGAGCATAATTATCTTAACTTAAAGATGATTATTTTCAGCAGATAAACAGTTACATTATCAAATCTCACCACTCATGTATATTTGCTGTTTTATGCTTATGGTTTAACTTTCTACTTCCTACTTCTAATGAGGGCCATGTTCAGAATACTCCTTATACAAATGCCACCTTATAGTACACGCAGATAACACAGCTAACAGGTTTGTCCAATACAAATATCACAATAAAAACAAGGGGCCTATTTGCTAATTCAGCCAAAATAAGATGTTAACTAAACTCCATCTAACTTCAAATGGATTTGTTCCAAATACTACATTACCCAGCAGCCCCAGGGGCCAGAAGACAATGCTGTATACCTTATCCAGAGCACTTTTTAGTGTAATCACAAAACGTCTTAACAAACTGCTAAACTGATCCAAAAGTGATTCAATCCCACCATTATCTGCACAGCAACAGCAGTTTGAAGCTCTCTGATTGGATGCTTTTTATTGTCATGCTGTCTGGGGTCAGCATTGTTTTTGTGTCCATGTATGGACTCCAGTACTGACTCATTTCTATTCTATTGCTCTTGGTCATCAGCAGAGTCATGGTGATTGTCACTGATGAGTTAAAGTGGCTTCAACCCGAAAATATCTCTAAAAATCTGTGGCCATTTACACTCATTTGTGCCCATCACATCATGTAAATGAATTTCTAGAGATACAGTTTCTATACACAGAGGTTGAGGCACAGGGAGAAGATGAGGAGATGGAAGAGGATGAAGATGGAGGAGTGAGTGGTGGGTCCTGAGCTGCTGCTGGATGTGGTGCCGTTGGTACCAGGAGTGGAGGTGGTGTTGCTGGTGGAAGCTGGAGATAAGAAGGTCCCCAGTGAGCTTGACAGGAAAGACTGAAAGCGGCTCAGTTTATCGAAAACCATTACTGCAGTTTCTCGTGATTGTCGGGTGCTGTTGGCACTTGTTAACACTGCGGCTTGGAACCAGGAGCCGTCCCCCTTACACATCAACGGACCGCCAGAATCCTCCTGAAGCAACACAAGAGGGATTTATTCAATTCAACACATGAAGGCTTTTAAAAAATGACATTCTACTCTTTTATATTCTTGTTTTTCACATTTTCTTTCTGGTCCTAGACGTCTCTGATGGAAAACTATGCAACTATGCCCTTAAGGTTTAGTGTTTAATATTTAATGACATCTACTGGTGAAGTTCCAGATTGCAACATACTGAATTCCCCTCACTTCACCCTCCCCTATGTTGGTCACAAAAACACCAAAGTCAACTCTGAGTCAGAGTTTGCTTTGTCCGTTGTGGGCTTTTTAGTTGAGAGGATATGAAATCTGGGCCACACTCAGACATAGTCAGAGACAGTAATGCATTTTAATGCTGGATACCACACTTTAAAATGCAAAAAAGAAGAAGAGGAAGGTGGTGCAACATGGTTGGACTCTGTAGATATAAACAGCTCATTTCAAGGTATTGAAAACTCAACAGGTCATATTTTTCAGGTGATTGTAGACTAATCCATAGACGATCCATAAACCATACACAGCATCCCTTACAATCTCTTACAGTACTGTTTTTTGTCAAAACATTGCGCTGTAATTTTACTGACAGAGAAGTGAGATGTTTATCTCCAAGACTTACTGTGACTTATGCTCGTGTGTAAAGCTTTGACACAGTAGCCAAATTCTGCAACAAGTATGTAGGCAAAAAACAATAATAATCTGTAATAATCTACTGCTGTCGTTATTTACCTTTTCCAGTGTAAAAGATCCTGTACAGATGCTGTCGCTTGTTGATGCATTCCCACAATCTACTATCGAGGTCTTGAACTCCTGCAGAACTTCTTCCTCTAAAATTGGAAAAAATAAGAAAATTATGTTATAAACTTTAACTTTACATAATGAACTTTCGTAAACTCAGAAACCATTACACTTCTTGCTAAACTGTAAACACAACTCACTGCTTTATGTGATGTGGATGAAGTCTTAGTCTTTCTATAGTGTTTTTCATTTTTGTTGGAACACATGTTTGGTGTAAGATGTAGTTGGTGTGGTGGTTAGTGTGTACAGTTTTGCCAAAATAGGCTGTAGTTTCACTGATAGCGCCTAAAAACCTGCAATAAAAAATACATCCGAGAGGGGATGCAAACCCTGCACACGTACAAACAGCCCTCTCATCATAACTTTACAGGACAAAGGGTGGATTTTTGGATGCCAGTTGGTTAGTTCTTGAGCCAAATGCAGGAAAAATGAAAGGTTTCCAGATATTCACTGTCAAACTGTGTGTTATGGACTCACCCCCTCCTTGTCCAGAGCTCCAGCCTGCAGCATAGCATGAGGAACCCACAGAGAAGGTCTGTCCATTGTCCAGGCAGATGGGTTGGATGTAGTCAGAGAGAGTGGGCTTGGAGGCCAGATACAGCACCGCCACATTAGAGCCGGTCAGGCTACTCAGAGTGATGTTTGTCACATTCAGGGTCACCTCAAACGGGTTGGATCCGTTCTGTTTCAAACGACCCAAGATGACCGTCCATTCAGATGCGGTGGGTGAACTGTGAGGGCAAATGAACACGGTGAGAACAAAGTCAGCTCCAAGACCACTGGTTCCTGATGAAGACCTGAACGGCTCACATTTATGAGTCATTTTATAAAACAGCTGAAAATACTTTAAAAACACAGCCAGATATAAATGCACTTACTGACTGGTGCAGAGGAAATATGAGCTAGTTAGTATTTGTGGGTTGTCATGGCTCACTGCTTCACAGGTGGAGCGGACCAATCAGAATACACTGGGCTTTTATTTATTTTGCAAAACAAACGAAAATAGTACGTCACTAACCATTTCATGCACACTTTAAACTCTCGCGAGCGTGTCAGTCTTTACTAATTATCAGTTCTACAAAACAGAAAAATCAGTTGTGGATTATCAGCTACACTTACACTTTTGTAATTTTGACAACTTTGACTGCAAACAGAACATTTCGGTAACATACCAGTGCTATACTATCTTTTCTGGATGGAGGGACAGGTGACAAATGAAAGGAAAAACCTCTTGGGAGTGGTCTCTTCCAGGATTATAGTGCTCCCATCCATAGGGCACAAGCATTGAACATGAGCACATTATTTCTCACCAGTTTTCCCTCAATATGTGATGTAAACATATTCTGTGCCTTAGCTGCTTTAATCACAGCCACGCCAGTTTAAGCATTTTACTAATTATTTAGAGTCTTTTCCTTGTAAGTCCAGGTGTCTCACCTTGAGAAGCAGCTGGCATCACTCAGCACAGAGTCCTCAGCCACCAGAGTCCCACCGCACACATGACTTCCATTCTTCTGTAAACTGGCCATCCAGGGCCACTGACCAGCTGAGGACACTGAGCTTCCACCCTGAAGACGAGAATTCATTGGAGCCTGACCACAGACCACAGCTACAGGGAGAAAACAGTAACGCAACAAAGTCATAAGCAGAGCTTTATTTCAACAAATCAGGTACAGTTTGTCGGGGTTATTAGAGCCTGATGAAATGTTCCAGCTATAAAAACATGATTCTGTGACTGTTATACAGTCTATGAGTAATTTTAAAGAGCCAGTGTTTGTTTTGTTGTTCTGGGCTTTTTAGTACATTTTTAGTGCACCTTAACGTTGGATGCCACCCATCACAAAACAAAAAAAAGAAGAGGAAGTCAGTTCTGAGCTACTGTAGAAACCTGGAAGACTCCATATATGTGTAAATGATTCATTCTAAGGTACAAAAATATAATGATTCTTATTTTGAGGTGATCTGAAAAGTGCCTAAGGTTTGATTCAAATGGCCCAAATACTATATGAAACCAAGCTTAGTTTTCATCTATAATAACACTGCACCACAGACACTCACGCTTGGCTGTGGTCGATGCGATGCTGGTTGTTGAGGTAGAGGTGGTTGGAGCTGGTGGCAGACCAGTACAGGAGACGCTGAGGTCGCTGTCAGTCCCAGAGGATGTGAAGGTTAAGAAGCCCGGCTGGTTGCTGGTGATCTGGCTGTTTATCCAGCTCTGATACTGGGACACTCTTGTGTAGACTCCTGGACGTTCAGGCTTGGCACAGCCTTCTCCAAAACTCACGACTCCAGCCTGGATCCAGCGGCTGCTCTGCTTGGCCACCAGCGGACCACCTGAATCCCCCTTTAAAGGCAGAAATAGTAATGAGTGGGGCAGCTAGAAGAGGTCAGATGTGAGGAAAGTATAGGTGTGAAGTGGTCACCTGACAGGAGTCCTTCCCTCCCTCACGTAAACCGGCACAGATCATGTTATCTGTGATTGTACCCACTCCATAGTCACAGTTGCACTGTCTGTTCCCCACAGTCGGCACCTCCACCTCCATCAGGGTTTGTGGGGAAGGAAGGGGCACTAAAATGTAAAAATGCATTTCTTTTTCAAAAACGTGCAGTATTACGTGGTTCTTAGTAAAAGCACAAAAGAAAACAAACTCTTTTTCTTCCATTTCAGCAGTGAAATGAATATGACTATGAGGTTCATAACAAGTTCAACCAAGGTGCTCTTCGATGGGGAACTCAAAACAATCTAAAATAAATAAGGCACTCTTCAGACAAAAAGTCAAACAGACTTTATTAGGATGGCTATTTCATGATGAAATGTAAAACGCTATGCTTGTGCAGGTTGATCTACAGCTGGGTTACAACCCATTCATAGCAGCACAGTGTTGAAGAATAATAATAAAGGCTGTTTTTTGTCTGAAGAGTATCTTTGATCCTCTTTCTTTGTGAATGACTCTGAGGTTGTTGCATGGGATTTAAAAAAAAAGGAAGGCAATAAGTCAAGATGAGAAGTAATACTGTGAGTGGCTAAAGGATTAGGCTAATCAAATGTTTCCATTATATCCAAACTTATATCCAACCCACCCCCAGACCCGATGTTTCCCCAGCCGGTGACCCAGACATCGGTGCCAGCGTGGAAGGAGCTGCCTGGTGCTGCCAAGCAGACGGGCACGATGTAAGTTCCAAAAGTTACTGTAGAAGAGAGCTTCAGCAGGGCGATGTCGTTGTCACTAGTGCTGGGATTGTAGCTGGGATGGTTGATGATCTGTGATAAACTCCGGGACACCTCATTGGGGTTGCTTCCTTCTTGATTCTGGCGACCGATATACAAAGTGTAATCGCTCACGGAGCCACTGAGGGTCAGAAAACAAAACATTAGTCAAATGTTCACAAGAAATGTTTGTTCTTTGCAGGTTAAATACATCAAGTTTCTTATCGCATTTTATTTTTTGAACATCTTATTTAAAAGCAGCGTCTGCTTCTGACTCCTTCTTTTCACAGCATGAATATGTGAGCAGTTTTCTCTACTTAACTTATTTTAAATCATTTACATAACAGTTAAAACTTTAAAGTAAACAACTGATTTTAGGCCAATATAATAAAAAATAAGCTAGAAACCGTTTGTGTTCTCTATTTTCATGTACAGTAAAATGCTAGAAAGTAAAACTAACTCAGGTTTCTCTGCTTTTTTCTCACCTTTGGAAGCAGTGAGCAGCACTCATCACCCACTCGTTGTTGATCAGCGACGCTCCACAGATGTGGAACCCAGATCTGTGCACACTGACCTGCCAGGGCCAGCTGCCTTCAGGGGCCGGCTGACCTCCAACGATCCTGGTGTTCAGAGTGGCTTTTCCACAAACTGAGGAGAGACGCCGAGTCATTACCTTCCTCTCTCCACTGGAATGTAACGTAGTACTTTTACTCAGGTATTTCTGAACAAATCTGAGGTACTTTTTACTTTCTGGAGCTTTATACTTCTTCTCCACTACATCATTTTTACTTTTTACTCCACTACCTTTGTCTGACAGCTTTAGTTGCTTTTCATATTACAGCTTTTCATCCACTGCTTGTCCAGTGAAAACCAAGTATCTCCAAATGTGTTGATTTTGAATGTTTGGATGAAGTGGTTCTTTATGGATTGAGTTTCAAATTCTCCTCCTTTTAGGTTAAATAAACTCTTTAAAAAGGCTGTAAAATGCATCGTCCCGGAGCTGAAAACAGGCCTGTTTTTCGGAGTTCATAAAAAGTTGACTTTGTAGAGACGCGTGGTTCTCACAGGACTGTGAAGCTACAAACATACGATGATCTTATAGAATATGATGCACTGATGTAGATTAAACTACCAACAGTTTATTCAAATGAGCTCCACCTTAAACACATGAATGAATGTGTATGTTGTAGTCAACACCTTATATAATCTGCTTGTAAAACAAACTAATCACTAATAATAATCAATGAAAATGTCACAAATCAGTTCAGCTTTGAAATAAATGACAAACTCACCATCTTGTTGTGACCGAGACTCTGAAAAGAAAAGAACAAAAAATGTCAAAAACAAAACTACTTTTTCTACTAATATTTCTTGTTTATTTTAATTGGGTCAATGAATAATGAACACACTTAATAAAATGAACCTATATTATTATTACTATTATTATTATCATCATGGCACATTGCTAATGGTTGTCTAAAATATTTCACTGAAAAAGTGGATGATATTTTGACTCTAATCATGAAATGTTTGGATTCTGCAACAGGCAGGAAAGTCAACAATATCTCTGACTGTTTTTAAAAATACACACGATGAATATGGATAGATAGTTAAAAAATAGAAAAGACATCTATGTGTATGCCTGCAATTCAGTCATCTTCACAGAAAATGAAGTTATTTGACTTTTCAGTTAATGCTCTGGTGTCACAAGCTCTAATAGACACACAATGAAAAATACAACGAGGCTCTGTTATTGTGTGAATATGTGACGAGAAGGACATAAAACACAGATATTTAATTCAAATGTTTAGTTTTTCTGAAGGTACTGATGAAGTTACAGTTAGTTATCTCAACTATTAGTTAACATTTCTTGTTTTTAAAACGCTTTTAAAAACAGACAGGGGCAAAACTGTCCATTTCACAAAGTAATGGGGACATGTTCCTGGTGTAAATGGACGGAGGCGTCTCAACTTTTGTGAGCTTTAGTTCCTCTACTCTAAACACGCTGAGGTTGTTTTGAGTTTGAACGACAGATTATGCACAAAAAAGGGTTTTAAAGAATCTGCTAATTCTGCTTAAAAACTGCAGAGCCAAGCAACGCTGTTATGAAATCTTGACTTTGTGAAATATTCAGATACGTGCTGCCTTTAAGGATGGTGTT
>JAPQRN010000026.1:19922678-19940115 GCA_037367275.1 Coranthus polyacanthus
GTTTGGATGTTCAGAGGTTCTGTGGTGAACGTGGTTATGCCGTCACGTTCTGCAGCATTGATTCGGCAAAAAACCCCACTTTAAATGCCTATAAATGGCTGTAACCTGCTGAGGAAAGGTTAGCTGTAGATATAAATTCATTTGGAAGTCTAAAACATCATTATGCTTAATGAATTTTAAATTAACCAAACTGAAACTTGCCGTTCTCCTGAATCAAATGATTTATGGCACTCGACATCCCCACTTTGAGGGTTAACTTAATATCTTTTAGTAGATTTAATACAATTTGATTAAGATTTTCTTGGAGCGGCACCTAGTGGCCATTAATGGAACTGCAGTCTGACTCATGTGGATTAATAGTCCAACGCTGTTCAGTCTTGAAATAGTCCAGTCACTATTTCCTCCTGTTTGTTGGATAAAAACTGCAGTGGCCGAAGAAATTACTGAGCCTTTTTGGCGCTGAGAGACAGTACAGAGTCTGTGACACCGGTAGTGGGTCTTTTCAGGGGATTTGTAAAAATTCTTCCCTGCCTCATTTGTACTGGAACAGTTTCAGCTACTGTTCAGTAAGGATACTGAACAGTAGCTGAAACCTCCTGTGTGCAGTGGAGAGCGGCCACAGCCAGCGGTGATGGAATCATCAATACAGCTGATCGAAGACGGGCAGCTGCAAGGACAGAGCTAATTAGAGTGAGTGTGTGTGTGTGTCCATGTGTGTGTCTCTGTGTGTGTGTGTGTGTGTCACATGGAGCTGCAGTCAGCATAAATCTAAAACATACAAAGTCCTCCTGCTAACAGATTAGAATAAAAGAATCTAATCAGTACTGATTTACACTGTAATCCACTCCAATACAAAAATACATAAGTAACGCCATATTTAGACACATGTAGGACTTCATCTGCAAACATGATGAAATGTCTCCCACGTAAAATGACTCTGACATGATGTGATACTTCAACCATGTCATCGTTGGTCAGAGTCAGGACAGTACCGCCCCCTGGTGTTTGTTGCTACAATGACATCAGATTATGAACTGACCAGAGGCTTCATGTCACCTGACATACTATCCTATGATCACGTTTCATCACTGTGACCACCTTGTTAATGCTATGTTTATATTGGCTTCTAAAACACTGAACATCCTCAGGTAACGTCCATTATGAGCTGACCACAGGCTTCATGTCATATGATATTACGAGCAAATTTCATCACATGCTATAGTATGACTAATTTACATGGCATACCTCACATTAAACGTGAATAAAAATCATATCCAAAATGAACATAGTATAGTCTCACTGCTCCGTCACCAGAGGCCAAAGAGGCCACGCCTGAAAAAGCTGTAGAAATAACCTAACACTGTACATTTATTAATGTCTTAGCAACTATTTAAAATCCTGTAGAAACACATCAAATCCTGTCCAAAATTCTAACGGTTGGAGCACAATGTAAAGACTGACTGCTCCACTGTCCTGACCTGAAAAAGACTTAGACACCACTTCAGTTATCTCAGGAACGACTTGTTCATGACAATGGAACCACCTGAAACACTTCAGAAACATATATCAAACTTGGACCACGATGTATAGCCTTGTCATTCCTCTACTGGAGGATGTCGATGGTCAAATGGAAAATCCTAAGAAACAGCCTGACACACGTAATGTAAAGAACGCATTAATGCCTTAGAAAAACCCTGTCCAAAATGACTTTTTTCAAAGCACACATTAGACGAGACATTAGAAAGACAGACATGAGGTCACAGTGACCGCGACCTTTAACCTTTGGCCAAGTAAACTTTTGTGCCATATTTTCCAACATTCAGTGAAACCTGATGTGTTGCGTTTGGACACAACATCTGGACGCATCTAAAAAGTGGAAATAATTTCAAAATCAGAAAAAGCAAATTAACACCTGAGATTTAACATGATTTATTTTTCAGGCTGTAATGACACAGTAAAAATAAATGCTCTCACAGTATAATCCAAATATATAAAAATACATCTGAACACAGAACTAATCGGTTACATGTAGCCCCATGCACCACCTCCACAGAAGCTCTGGGCTGGGACCGGTTGGGGGCAGATGGTACGAAGGATCTTGATTCGCTTAGGATCCCAAACGCAATCCTCCTCCAGGCCGCTCTTCACCATCCCACAGTTTGGAGGAACCCAGGCCGTGTCGTAGTTGTGATTGGGCCAGGTTTTCTGAAGTGGGTGGTTCTGACGATTAATGGCGATGACTCTTCCCACATTGACCTGGACCTTGATGACGACTTTGTCCCCCTCAGGATGATTGATGGGATAGCGGCTCGCTTTCTGCAGGTCTCTGCTGAGGTAGACCCCGGGGCCCAGCATCCCGTCTGCAGACTGCTGAAACCCGTTTGCTCGGATGAGCTGAGCATTCCTCCTGGTGGTGCCATGGTACATGATGTAGGTTTTACCATCACCTGGAGCCGAGAGGTTCAGGCGACCCGTACCGAAGGGCACGCTGAAGTCATCCTCAGCCCATTGGTACAGCAAATCCATCCCAAAAATACTGTCATAACCAGGAAAGTAGTCAAATATTAGATTTTATTGTGTATTTGGGAAACCCATCATTTCTTCTGTTTCTTGTGCTCTGTGAACATTCCTCTACAGTGAAACCAGATCTACTGTGTCTCAATAGACCTGTTTTTCCAGTCACGAATCTCATACATGTTTAGATGTGTCACTGAGAAAAGATAAGGGGAAGCTTACTTCTCAATCCTACGTCAGGATGTTTGACTAAAATGATGTAAGAAAATACCGGGAAAATTCAGATCACATAAAGTCAGGCAGGTGGTTTTCAAAGTCAGACACTGAAGAGAAAAAAGTGTTTTTTTAATTTGAAGATGAATGTGTTCTGTCTTACTGTTACAGCGTCCGCATCTCTGTGTCCGACTCTTCTTACCTGAAGCTGTGTATGTTTTATTTAGCTTTTGTAATCTTGTTGAAGCATGTCAGTCAGAACCGAAGTGTTGCTTCATTTAGACAAACTAATCTCACGCGCCACGAAGGAAGTGTCTGGTTTGACAGAAGTGAAACTCCCAGGCTGAACATTTTTACCGCCGCCTCTGATTCAAAGTTCAAAATCACAACCGTGGTAAGACTTCAGACCCTGAAATAAATCAACCTGGGGCTTTACAGTTTTTCAGTCAGACGTGTCGACATATCTGTAAAAACTCACTCTTTATGGTGAAATGAAGTGTGTTCACGTACCTCTCTGTGTCGCGGTGCCTTCAGGAAGCAGATGAACGTCTACAAGTTAAGATGTTGCAGACTTTATAATAAGTGGCATCCTTTGGGAGGAAATACCATATATGTGCATCATTCTTTCACATTCGTTTTACTTGTGCTGTTTTATAACTTGTTTTCCTGGCAGAACGTTTTCAGATGATGGGTGTGACCATCACAGCACTGACCCTGGTTCTGGCCTTTAAGGTAAATGTACAAGTTGGAATCCGTGAGACTTTCCTCACTTTCAGCCAGTTGTTTTATTTAGGATTAAGATGAAACTTTATTTTCCAGTGGAAATTCAGCTCAAACACACACAAAACCAAAACACATGCAGAACATTAAATAGTTTTACATTTTTAATTAGTTCTTATGTTTGTTTTGTTTGCATTTGTTGTATTTTTTTCAAATGCTTAGTTTTTGTCTTTTTGGTAATATGAGGTATTTGTCCGGAGATTCAAAAAGGTGAGAAAAAGTAGAGCATTTATTGTTATCTTTTCGTCAATAATAACCGTCACTATCTGGAAGAACAGGGTTGATGAGGAGGAACACACACCTGCACCGCGCATTCCTTTCATATCTGAGGTTTGTGTTTTTAATGAGTGTAGAGTCTAACCTGACATCTCCACAGTCTATTTTTAATTTCCAAGGAGCGTTATCGACGGGCGCAGATTGAAACGACTCTGGATGCGATTGTGTACATCCACAACCAATCAGAACCACACGTGGGATGTTGAGCCAGATGGTAAATTAAACATCTGTTCTGGAGTTGGATTGACGCTCTCGTTCTCGTCGTGTTCCCACCAACACTTGAGACCAAACCTACGCTCTCGTATCTGAAAACGTCCTCGACCGCTGGTTAAACCCAACGCTTGAAGAGTAATAACGTGACAGAAATGGGAGTCGCTCACATTTCAAGGAGTTGTAATCACACGAAAAGCATTTTAGCTACAAATTAAAATGATCTGAATCTCAAAACATTAAAAATCAGATGAGAAGGAAAAAAGTCATCAGGAGATAAGTGTGTTTTGTGTATATTTTATTTATGAAAATACTGACAGGTGCTACTAACAGCTATATACACAGTGTTCATAACAGCAGGGTTTCATTGTGATATGTACAGGTCGGCTGATGGACACGTGGCGTCGCTGGCGCCGTCTCTCACTTCTTGGACAACTTGGCTTGTTTATTTTTTGGAGGCGCCCATTTTAAACACATCGTGTCCACTGTGAAAGAGACAAAGACACAGCATGAGTGAGACGCGACGGAGGAAACGTGCAGACGCTGGTGGTTCTTCAATGAGACGTCGTTAAAAGAAGCAAAATCAAGGGTGAACCATCTCAAAATATCATCCAAGTACACAATTCATCATTAGTTTCTGTAACAGCGTTCGCTTGTTCAGCCGCAGTGTAAGTAACTGTTTATTTTATGAATACGTGAGAATACTTTGTGTCTTCATTCAGTCGCTGTGGTCCATGGTCGATATCCATTAAGGCGTGTGGACATTAAAGTGCGTGTTAAATACGTGGTGTTGGTTCTCACCTGTGATTGGTGGTTTCTTGTACTGAGCGCTCTTCAGATGCTCCTCCACCAGTTTGGGCGTCACACAGATCACGTGCTGCCCTTTCCAGTATTTGACCATGTTGAGCGACTGCAGCGTGCTGATGATGTCGCTCTGAGTGATGCTGGTCATCTGACTGGAGATAAACAAAGGGACGAGGAGTTGACATCATGATCCATATCTGAGGACTCAAACCGGGTTTCCACAGGCTTCAACAACCATTTTGTAATTATAGAAAAGAAACACTAACTTAACTTAAAATGAATACATTTTGAGGTCTAAAGGTTCCGTCTGATGTCCAGGAGTCTGTTTACCTGAGGTCTTTGATGGACAGTGTCCCTCTGAAGTCCCGCAGGATCTCCAGCAGGACCCAGGACCAGTAACTCCTGTAGCTCAGCTTCCCCAGATCAGACAGAGGTTTCTCTGGAGAACCCACGGTGCTCTCCAGCTTAGAGAGTTCATAACCTGCACACGAGCAATGAAATGAAAAGGAAGTGTTTATTCAGTCTTCTGCTTTAGAGACAAAAGAAAATCATGTAAAAACTTCTAATAAGTTCATGGGACTATACTTTTATTTTGTATGTATCTGCATATTAACACATTTTCTTGGTGAAATATATAATTAAGTTACAATGTGTTTTTTTATTTTATAGTTATACTGTGACGGTCAGTTATGATGCAGAATCAAATAACTTGTAGATCTGATAGAACTATATTAATACGACACACAATCAACATTTGGATGCATGTGAACATAAACATCTTGGAAACTTAAAAGATTATTCATTCAGGTAAAAACTGATTTTTTTAATTTGATTTCAGCCACACATATTTACATTAGTGCATTAATATTTGGAGTAGAGCTTAAGGATTTTGCAAAGTCCCATGAAATCAGTTTGATAGACTTACGTCTTATTAAAACTCTGTTACACACATGAAGGAACTGTTCACTTACTAAAAGCTATGAGGAACTTTCCGTAGCCTCTGCGTTGGTAAGGTGGCAGTGTGAGGATACACGCCACATTATTCCCATCTGGAGACTCTTTTTCCTGCAGAACAAAACAAATAACACCTACTATTAACTATTAAAAAGCCACATCAGACTAGAAAACCTCAAAACTCCCTTGAAAGCAAGTGGTGAAAAACATTTAACGCCAAAGACTTTTTTTTTAAGATGATGAAGTGGCTAAGGAATAAGCCATCTCGCTTCATTCTCAACAACGACAACGACAATATTACTTTAAAAAGTAGCTTGGACTTTAAGAGAAGGGAAATTCACTAAACAAGGCCTGAAACAGTAACCGACTGCTCACACATTACACCGAGACTCACTTTGGAGAAGTAGCCGACGATGTGCGCCCCCTGTTTGTTGACTTCAGTGAGGATATAGAAGATGAAGGGCTCCACGTCAAAATACAGCGTTTTGTGGTCGAGAAAGAGCTTCGCTAGGAGACAAAGGTTCTGACAGTAGATCTGCAAACACACACCAACATCACAAACACAAGCACGTTTATATACACACCAACATTCCACTATTATTCAGAATTGGACAATATTATATGATAAGGAATACTGTCTTTTTCAGAACAAGGGCAGAAAACAGAATATTTTGTGCATGTAAGCGTGGTCCCTGACTAACTACACGTGTGCTCACTTTGTGGTCTCTCCCGTCCACTTCAAACACGGAGATGTTACTCCTTCTGTAGATCTCTTTGCCTGGAGGCTGCTTCCACTGACAGTGGGACTGCAAACACAAAGGGTCAGAGGTCAAGCCTTTCTGCAAAAACACCACAAAGGATGCACAAACATCACTTATTAATAGCTGATTATTTGTCCTGGTGATAAGCGTATGTTGTTCATTTTCATGATGGTAAAATGAATCACAAAAAGCAGCAGGGGTTTTCTTCAGACATAAAGAAATACAGAGTAAAGGGATCAGTCATTCTATGCTTCAGTTATTGTCAAAAGATCCTATGAACAGACTAACACCGTCTGTAACGCGTGTCTGTGTTGTAGAGCTCCACTGTTGTCTGAGAATGATTAAAAACTCATCCCTGAGCCTTACGGTCAAACTGGGTGACATGGTTCTTCTTTAGGTTTGAATAAACAAGCTGTGAAAAATCGTGAACAAAATCCCTAAAACTGAAGTAAAAGCTGGACTGACCAGGTGATGTCTGAAGGTCTTCTCATACTTCATATATTTGAGGCAGTACTCGCAGATCCACAGCTTGGGCTGCTTCCCATAATCCTCAGGAAACGGGGAGAAGTACCAGGCATCGATCTCAAAGTTTCCTATCTGGATCTTATCCACGTACTTTACTTTGGTGATCTGAGGGAGAGACACGAGATGTTTTAATTACACAAACGTTAAATGCAGAAACTAATTCAACAGAATGATGCAGAGAACACAGAAGTGATGATTACCGCCTCGTGCTCCTTCTCCAGGGCGGCTGTCGTTGGGTCCATCTCTGCATACGTCTGCAAAGACCAAGTTTATAACATTTAACAAACACCAACCATATATTTCACATGTGACATAAAATAAAATACAAAACAATACACCAACCTTTTGCACGTGGTTGATCTCATCATGTTTGCGCTTCTGGTTCCGTGTGATCTTTCTTTCAGGCTGATCTCCTAAATCTCCAACGCCACCGATCTCTGTGCTCTTTCTCACCGCATCCTTCACCGTCTTCGTAAGCGCCAGACGGGCCTTTCCCACCCATTCATCAAGACGTCTGTTAACTGCAAAGAGAAGTAGCAGAGGAAGGGAAAGCGATGATGGAGGCACTTCAGGGAGTTAGGCTAGAGACGACATGAAGTGATGATATACGTAAATATGAAGTGCTGTACTCACAACCAACATAGTGAACATAAAACTCCTCTCTGCCTTCCTGCTCATTCAGCCGGGACTGAATGACCTCTGCAGTGTCTGAAGAGAGAGGACGAGGAAGAATGATGAGTAATCCAAATTCACACCACATTTTATTTGTTAGATTTTATACATTTAGATTGTGAGCCTTATTTTGCTGCTATACTTTAAACTTGGAAGTTCTCCACATTTGGCATTTTGTATACCAATATTCAGGCCTGTACTCATTTACATTTGCTGCTACAATTCAAACAATTCTACTGTAAATGAGTATTATATGTTTGGTTTGAATATTAACATTTTAGATCTATATTTATTTTGCTTGTAACTATAGTTTGAACGTGTATATTTACCTTTTTTATATTTGATACATTATTTTCTAAAAGTAGAAAAATAAACAAATCTAAGTACCTTTATTTATCGAGTTAATAATTCAAAATATAATAAGAAATAGGTCTTTTCATGTGGTCTTTTGGCATAACACCTTGGCAGGTAGGAGGTAAGTTTGATCTCATTAGGGTAGATGTTTCACTAAGCTTCATTCATCTCCAAGCCTTTTATAATTCCTACACGATCCCTGTTATTTCGACTTATTTTACACATGGTTAGATAAACGAGCTTGATAAACAATGAAAGTTCGCACTAATCTTAACGAAATGTGGTGTGAAGTAGAAAAGAGTCCAAGAAGCATGTTGCCTTTTATCTCAATTTAAAGAGTCGCCACTTACGCCACGTCTTATCGGCTCTTTGACATAAATAGGTCTCCCCAATTTCAACTGACACCTCCTGCTCCCTTCCGCAGCCGAGCACACCTCCTCCCTCCGGGATGTGCTGACTACTAGAGCCCCCGGCTTCTCTCACACGACCAACGGCCTCCGCTTCATCCTCTTCCCCGCCACTGCCATTGGAGGAACACGCAGCCGGGATATTTGAGTCCAACTCTGACCGTTCGCTTTCGATGTGACTCGAGTCCATGTCTACATCCATTCTGTCTTCTGAATTTTTGTTATTGCTGCTCTTGTGAAACTCGGCCCCGCCGGTCATAACAGCAAACTGAACCCGTTTTAAAAACAACCGCACGCCTCTGCGACCCTGCGCAGATTAATGCGAGGGGCTGGTCCTAAACAACAAACCGCCAAGATGGCGACGACGGGGCGGACGTTAGGTTCCGCCCAAAGCGCGCCCAAAACTACATATCCCATGAGTCTAATGCAACGTTCATGGTACGACGACAGAATGGGAAAAGTATGTTGTGAAATAAAAAAACGGACTGAAGCTGTACTGCACTTACAGCAAACTAAAATATAGAGAAAATGTTTTTTCTTCGTCAAATTATTTCCTACATAAGCGTAGTATTTTGCATGGATAGTTTTTATCCATTCATTTTCTGGTTAATGACACCAACACACTGACTGACGCACACCCTAAATGAATACATGTTAAAAAATGTATGACTTTTTTTTTTTTTTGAAATTACAAAATATTTTACCTGACATTACTGAATTTCCCCCGACAAATACCCCATATTACAAAAAGACTCAAAACACTAACACTGAAACATTTCTAAAAAAATAAATAAAATGCAAATCTGCTTTAAAAACTAAATCAAATGCAAACTAATGAAAAATGCAAAACTATTATAACATTGCTCTGAGATGTAGTGGAGTAGAAGTATAAGGTAGTATAAAATGGAAAATTATTATTTTTTTGTTTTCTTTGTCATGTCCAGCCTGCTTCAGTCCTCAGTTTTGCTCTCTTAGCATTGTTTGCAAATTTTCAGCAACATCAAATCACAGAACAATCGCAATCGCAAGTATCAAAAATAATGAAAGCAACAAGTTAGAATCTGCTTGAAAATCGCCCAAAATGAAGTACAGACATTTAGACATGCAGAGAAAATTTCATTTGTAGTTCTTTTAATTCATATGGCATCACGACAAAAAACAACAACCATGTGTTTTTGACATGAGTGTGCATGAAAGTGCATAGCAGAGCGCAGGATGATGGCGCTGTACAGGAGGAGAGGACACGACAGTGAACGTCACGTCTGCTGTTGGGCTTTAATCTACACAAATTGATAATGGAGGCACACACATATTCGTTCATCGGCCCTCCCGTCGCCCTTTGTCATAGCACCTCCTCCCTGCCCCGCTCCCTGTCCATTTTGTGCTGGTAACCCCTCCCATGATCTCGCCGAGGCCCGCCCCCTCTGCAGCACAGGTTATTGGCCCCGCCCCTGCTTCTCGGAGCTCGGCCGTCCCAGTGGTAGCGTGCAGGTCCGGGCGCCGCAGAGCGCTGAGGGCCCCTTCTTCTTCCACGCTGCCCTCTGCCGCCTCCGGAGTGTACTGCGTCTTTTGTGCTGCCAAATTCCGCCCCCGACTGGCACCGAGGGTGATCAACTGGAGACACCGCCGCTGCCGCCGCCGCCGCCTCCTGCTGGCCAACGTCTGCGTGCGTCTCCCTGCCTGCCGCGGACAGACATACCTCTGTGTTCCCCTGTGTCTGCTGGCAGTGTTGACCCTGAGCTTTGGCATGTTTCGGTGCTTCGGTGGCGTCGGAGCACAGTGACAGTTTGTCCAGCTGCTCTGTGACGTGCTGTGGCCTGTACCGGCCCCCTCTCGGACCCCTCGTCTGGCTCGGTCTCCTCGGGCCCTGACTCCCTCTGCAGTGTGGCACACTGGGAACAAACTGGTCAGCTCTGACTCCAGTTTCACTGTTAGAAGCAGAAGGTAGTGTCGTGCCAGAGTCCACATCCAGGTTTCCATTTTCAGCCAGGGATGGAGCCTGTGGAGTTCACATGGAGGAGCAGCGTTAAGGACATTAAAGGATCAGTCTGGTTGTTTTCTATCCTTTCTGCTATTCTCAACAAATCCTATGTACAGTCTAACAGCAGCAAGGGAATTCAGTGTACTGTATCTGTAACCTGATTTATCTTATTCATCTGTGTCACAGAGCTCCACTGTTGTCTGAAGACCATTAAAAACATCACTGAGCCTCGTCATCAAACTGGGTGACATAATTCTTCTTAGGAAACAGAAGGAAACACACATTTTTTTAACAAAATAGTTCCAGTCTGAAAAATTCTTGTCCAATAACGAAAATATAGAAAAACACCGGACTGATCCTTTAAAAGGGGTGGCCTACTAGTTTATACCTGCTTCCTGTTTGTGTGCCAAGCTGAACGTATCCTTTCTCACCTCATTTATGTGGATGAGGAAACGGTTTGATTCCACCTCCGGGTCGATGATTCCACCTTTGGCACGTTGTTTTTCCAGAAGTTTCTGCAGTTCACACCACTTGTGCTGAAAACCCGAACCGATCGCCGCTTCATCCAGCTGAGTGAAAACAAACGGTTTGGAGTTTAAATGGTTAAAATGTCAAAAAGGCGCAGATGTAAAGTTTTAAATCAGAGCAGAAGCAGCTTTCACCTCGGGCAGCTGTGGAGCAGGACAGGACAGCAGCTGGTCGACGTCGTAGCTCAGTGGTTCTCTGCAGACCGGACACACCACCGTCAGCTCCTGCAGACGAGTCACAGTGAGCGTTTCAGCAGATACAACAACACCTCAACATCTGTCTGAAGTTTCTGATCTCTGACCTGATGCTCCGCTCTCTCCCTCGTCTTGTCCTCCTCTAGCTCCTTCTCCCTCTGCTGCAGCTCCCTCTCAGAGTGGCTCACATAGCGACCCAGGCAGTGGGAGTGGAAGTAGTGGTAACAGCTCGTCTTGGTGAACGTCTCTCCCTCCTGAGGACAAACAAGACACAGGTTTACAGCTACATTTGTTAGGTTTTTGGCCACTTGGGGGCAGCAGAAACACAGTTTCAGTGAAGTCCAATATTTACCAACAAATCAGTTTGTAACATTGAGTTTCGGTCAGTTTGGACAAACTCAGATCTGCATGTGACCTGCAGACAGCCATCCATGCCTTCACTTCTGTAACTCTACATATTTAGGTATCAATCAGGTGTCTTTACCACTTCATCATCATCACATTTGGCATGTAAGTAAACTTTTGATCTCTTTTTCCTTGGTTTAAAACGGGGACAGGAGGCTGGTAATTCACGTACCTTAAAGTCATAGAGGCAGATGACGCAGTTTCCATGAGGAATATTGCTCTCAGTGAGAATTTCTTTTGCTTTCTGTGGAAAGGAAACACGAGGACAGTTAGAAACACAGTAGGAGACGATAACAGATATTTATTAACGTCTGAAAATAATCAGTGAAGTGACCTCGATGAGCTGGTACAACACCGGTGACCCCAAACAGGACTGAGCTTCTGACTGAAGACACTTCTGGACACTTAAGAGAGAGACACCGTCATTCAATTCTATGGAAACATGTGACATATTAGTCTGACATCAACCTGCAGACGGTGTTTATTACCTGCTCAGTTTGTCGTCAGAAAGCCCCCGCGGGTTATGAATGGAGATGTCCGGAGAAGACGAGGGGTACTGAGAAAAGAAAGAAAAGTTAGATGTTAGTGTTTCTGCTCAAAGACACAGCTGCTGTAAATGACACAAAGGTGAAGCAGGTTTATTTGTAGCAGCTCAAAGGCCTTTAAAACAACAAAAGAACTCAGCACAGCTCTTTGGTTTCTTTACTTTAGATGCTGCACACAAGTGGTCGGGAAAACCCTAATAAATTCAAATGTCTAATGTTTAAAAGGCAGAAAAGTCTCCAGATCGTATTTAAAAGAGCTCAGAGCTGCAGCAGATCCTCTTGGAGTTTGTGGAGAATAAAAACAGTCACTGTGTGTAGTTTGGATTCTGTGGATGTGAACAGACCAGACCCACAGGATCAGAAATGTTTAAACTGTCAGATGTATTTAAAACCAGATCTGTGACTCACAGGCTGCTGGTTTAAACACCTGACAACCCTCCTGCAGTCAGAGGAAAGGGTAAAACTCTTCTGAACAGCACTCGCAGGCATGCAGCGTTCCAGACACCCACTCCCACTGTCCACACTTTCATCAGTTACATAACCTGCTGGAGGCTGCACGGCCTGTTTTCTACCACTGCTCTGATGATGGATTCATGGTTTCAGTGATTTTTCAGTAACAAATGCTTCTCAAATGTACTGATTTGTCCAGTTTTCTACCCCGTTTTTGGACTAGGGAGCACATTCATTTTTGAAAATTATTTCTGTTTAACCATTGAGTATTTACATGTTGCAAATGATCCTTAGGATTTCTTGGATCATCTGTACAAATTTAAAAAAAACAAAACAACTGGTGATGCTGAGAATACACATTCTACTGATGACATTCAGCTGTGATTGACAAACTCTAGAAAGATCTTGAGAATTTTGGTCCCAGTTTTTCACCAGAAAATCTAGGACATGAACTGGAAAAAGTTCTGAATTCTGGTTGACCACCTGGTATAGAGTAATCCTCATGATAGTTTAAAGACATTTAGAAAAGTGACACGTTTATTTGCCCTATTTTCTGCTTGAAAAGAAATAAAACCTGAACAAATCGCAGACACTACAAGAGGAGTTGTGGAGGAGGAGTGCTGCTGACCTGCTGGTCGAGGCTCAGCGTCAGGGTGAGTCTGACAAACTGGGAGACCGAGTCCTCGGCTGTGGACGGGTACAGGACCAGACTCACCTCCCAGCCGCTGAGGACAGGACCGGACCAGACAGGAGAGGACACGACACGACACAATGAGGACACGACACAACAGCAGATTTAAAAACAATGGCAAAACAATGGAGCTTTATTGCATTTTATTTTTTCTACCCGTATTAGATTTATTCTGATTGCATCTATATTCTATGGTAATTCATTATATGAAGCACCTTGTACCTCTGGTTTTGAAAGGTGCTATAGAAATAAAGTTACTTTTACTTCAATACTTCAACTACATTTTACTGCTGATAGTTATGTATTTTTACTGAAGTAGGATTTTACAACTTTTATTTGTAGTGGAATATTTTTTACATTGTTATACTGGTGCTTTTAGTTAAGTAAAGGCTTTGAATACATCAACCATTTCCTGCCATAAAAATAAATGTCATGGACTGATAAACATTTAAAATGGATTTGACATCTGCAGAAATGGAGGCAAAGGTTGCGTTTAGGGATAAAGTAACGTTACAGGAAAAATCACCCTAGGCATCGTTTCAGGGGGTTCGAGGAATATTTATTAAATTATCATGTAGCTGGCTTTTAAAATAGAATAACGCGCATCTTGTACTGTCAATAATAAGATAATAATATGAGAAATGAATAAGACAAACAGAAATACTGAGTCTCACCCGTCGTCTCTCCTGTTCACCTGCAGCTCATCCAGATAGATCGACTGCAGCACCTCGATCTCGGACAACACGCTGCAAAAAACACATTTACAATGGTTATTTTGTCTGAAAGTGTCCTTAATGTTGTAGAAACCGTGCTAACGTTAGCAGTGTTAGCTCACACTGTGTTGCTAACTAGCTGCAGCAGCTCTGCGACATTTTGGCAGATTTTACTTAGATAACAGCGGCCGCCATTACACGGACTCGCTGGGGTCCGGATACGTTGGCTGTCATGTATATTTTTAAGCTGCTGGGGGAAATTTCAGACATGTTTTTAACACTCACTCGCACTCTGCTGCCATGATGCCGCTTCTGCCTGAGCCGCTAGCTTGGTTAACAGCGATGTGAAGTTTAGCCGGAAGTTTTCAAAACAAAGAATCGCAGAAAAGCGGATCGTTGGCTCTCGATTCAGCACGTTCAAAGTCACGACAGCATGCAACGAACAAGGCTGAGTACAGTTTTTGATGAGTAACTTGGACGTACCAATCATATTACGTCAGCCAACGCGCATATTTACAGCAAAAAGTAGTTTAGTAGTTTTATTTTGAAAGTAGTCACCGGAAACATCGCGTCTGTGTTGACGCACGTGAAATCCTGCTCACTCTTTGCCCTCTAGTGGTCACAGCGCGAAACTACATACCATTGTGTCATACTAAGATTTCCGGTCAGTTCCTAGAAAATAAAGGTTGATTAATAGTAAAACTAAACCGTTTTCTCGGTGGATACGTGGTTATTTTCGGTGGATATATTACTATTACCTATTAAAACCTTCCCTTAAGCACACGTTCGCTCGCATTAGAATGTATCAGGATTCTTTGGCATAATGGTATGTAGTTCCGTACATTTACCAAAGATTCTAGAACTAAAGAATAAAAATTAATTTAAAAAAATTATTTTGGTTGGATAATTGCATGTACTTAGAATTTCGGACATAATATGGCACTACACCCACAATCTAAAAAAGACTGATATAAAGTTTTCACTGAATAAAATGTACTGTATATATACTCAACATCATAGACACAACTTCGTGGTAAAAACTAAAATGAATACAATTAAAGTGTCAAGCCACACCCAATTGTGTGCGCTCACTTCCGGTTAACTTTCAAAGTAAAGTCGTGTGAAGAGCAAATATGCCCGTTGTTAACTGTGGAGGGCAGTACTAACGGTTTCAACACAGAAACGGACACGAGATCGGTAGTAGAAGAAGAAAAGTCAGCGAAGAAGAAGTATACCCGCGACAAGCAAGCAAGTACAATGTAACGTCAATTTAAAACGGAAAGTCTTAAAATATGGGCAGGATTATTATTATATATGAATAGAAGCCACATGAAGACATAATGCGTGTATGTACAGAGGCCGTGTCCCTAATCCGACGAACAGCCTAAAGTTTAAATGTTTTGCCGACATTAGCTAGTTTCGTTGATTCTCTGAACACTTTGGGAAAATGGAAGAAAATGGGATGGAGTCGGACTCAGCTGAAGTTTCGGGATTCACACCAAACCTGGGAGTTGCTGAAGCTTGGGAAGCGGTGACCGCAGCTTTGGTAAGAACAGTTTATGAGACGGACGGAGAGGCCAACAGGCAGCGAACCGACGAGCCGAGGTCCGGTTCAACATATCGAGACTTAATGATTTCTAACCTGTGACAGACGTTCATTAATAATGTGACATGGCTGAAGACAGGCCGTTCATTACAGACAGCTATTAGGTTAAATTCGGCATACATGTCATTTTATCCTTCCCTTCCCCTTTATTTGTTTTTGTTTTCTTTCTACTGGACCTCATCCATCCTGTCTGTCACGTTTTTTTCCTTTATTTCTTAGTAAACGAGCCTTCTCCGTTTCTAATAGCTCTGAATGCTCTAAAAGACATTTTAGGTAAAGCCTTAACACACTGCAAAACTACTTACACTACTTAAACTAATCACATCTGGACTACATTATACCAGAGAGGCTAAAGAACCTACACAAACCTGAAGGACAGCTTGTATAAAAGACCAGCCTTGAGCCTCGTTTGTCAGAATTGAATTGTGTGTTTGGGTGTTGTCAGGTGTCTCCTGGAGGATCGGGGTCGGATCAGACCACGGTGGACTCGCTGACCCTGCTGAGTGCTCATGGACTGGACCGACTTCTGGGCAGCTGGCTGCTGGAGACTCTGCAGATGCGTTTGTCATCCTCTGTTGTTCCCGAGTTCTGGTCGGGACTCAAACAGCCGGAGAATGAGCTGGAGGAAAGAGACAGAGCCTGGGTTCTGCTCACCGCCTTCAAGACTCTTCTGGACCGGCTGGACCCCTTCCTGGGTGAGTACTGAACGTGATGTGGGTGGAAATAAGAACACATCTCAGCAGCAGGATTCAAACTTGTCTTCGTCCTCCTCCAGGTGGTTTGGAGAGGTTGGGGGCTTGGCAGACTGAGGGCCGCTGTGGTCCTTGTGGGACAAAGCCTGGGGGTCTCCAGGATCGGGCCTTCACCATCATCAGGGCCCTCCTCCTGTTCTCCCCCTCTGCTGTCCTCCAGGACAGAGTGCTGGAGTTCTACAGCAGGACCTTCTCGGTCTACATGAACCAGGAGGGGGTGACTGAGGACGGAGGTGATGCTGCTGACGGTCCTGAGGGAGAGGTCTGTCCCGGCTGTGGACGGACGGATCAGTGCTGGTGTCAGGAGGCGCTGCAGCAGCTGCACGAGCTCAGCCACATCCTGTAAGTGAACGAACAAAGGGGACAAAGACTTTATCTTTAAAGTATTGATTTATGTATTATGTATTATGCATGTCATAAAGACTTTTATTGATTTCTTTTTCAATCTTATGGTTGTAGTTCAAAGCTGCAGCTGCTGGAGTGGGTCAGCTCGAAGGCCGTCACCTTCATCCTCCACAAACTCATCGAGCAGCGGATGGAACAGCACTGCAGGGGCGAGTATGAGCGCTCCTTCCTGCTCGAGTTCCAGGAGGTAAAACATCCATCTGTGTCGTCAGGGTTTAAACAGACGAGGTCATCGCAGAATCTTATTGTCACTTAACTCTACAACTGAAGATTATTTTCATTTTCAATCTTTTGACCATTAATAATTAATCATTTTTTTGCTAAGATAAAAATTCTGTGTATAATTTTCCATCCTGGTGTGTTATTGGTCAGAAGACATGGTGTCGTAAAATGTCTTATAATATGTTCTAATAATATTAAAATAATAAGGTAAGTAAAGTCAGCTTCATTAAAAGCCTTCAAAAAAGTTTAGTCTGTCAGTTTCTCTGTTTTTATTTGGAAAGGATTTCTTTCACTGTTTTATTTGGAAATATGTGAATTTCTCACGTTGTTTTATTTGGGAGTTATTAGGTTTTGTTCTCTTGGTGTTTTATTTGGAAATGTTTGTTCATGTGAGCAGTGGCTGGAGCTGGTGCTCGGCTGGCTCAGCAAAGTGTTTGCCAGCGAGGCAGACAGAGACGCTCCCAGCGTTCCCAGC
>JAPQRN010000026.1:19940215-19956702 GCA_037367275.1 Coranthus polyacanthus
TTCCCAGCGTTCCCAGTGTTCCCAGCGTCCAGGACGGCCAGCCTTCCAGCCCCGTCCTGAAGCAGTGGAGATGCCACATGCACCAGTTCTTCTGTCGAATCTACGTCAATATGAGGATTGATGAGCTCTTCAGCATCATTAGAGGTAAGAGACGAAATATTTTACTTTATGAATTTAAGATTTTTTTTACAATATTAAAAGTTTAGAAAATAATCGATCCGATTATTTTCTAAACTTTTCACCCTTCACTTGGTTATAAACAGGTGTAGATGCGTGGATTTACAGGATCTGTGTGATGTTCGTCATCTCTTTCAGATTTCCCAGAATCCAAAGCTGCCATTGAGGATCTGAAGTTTTGTTTAGAGAGAACGAACCAGAGACAGCAGCTCCTCACCTCGCTCAAATCTGCTTTTGAGAGCCGTCTGCTGCACCCAGGTCAGTTTACGTGGACTTGAGTTTTGATTGGATTTTTCAAGTTCAGGCATCCTGTTTTTGCACATGTAAACCATAGACCATATGTAAAGATGGACATCTTGAGGGCTCTTCAAATTTGAATCTAAAACTTCTTCATCTCATCTCCCCCTGGTGGCCGGCTGCAGTCAGACTCTGGCTCCCAGTTGTATCACACAGGCAACATGGCTAATCATAACCAGAACTTATGCTAAGGTTGAAAAATGTTCAGAAAGGTAATGTGACATCCTCAACATCTGACTTACGTGGCCTCTGTGAGAAACTCTGAGATTAGATCTTTCCCACTTAGAATTAATTTACTGATGTATAACAGGGTTTTGTAAACTTTTGTTGTAGGTTGTCAAACAGATGGTTTACCACAATGATCTCATCCAACAAATGTTGCTGTCTGTCACAAACAATGATGGCAACAAGAGTCTCATTTCTGGGGGGATGAAGCAGTTTTTTGTCTTTCTTTCTATAATGAAGGAATGAAATTGACTTTGATTGGCTGTTTTGATGGAAAAACACTGAAACGCTGTCGTGTTCAAGCCTGTAGTAAATCAGTAAACAGTCATATTAATGAATTGTTAGGCTAGGAGTTACTGAATGTCAGATTACGGTATGGTTTGTGTTGTAAACATCACAGGTGCCTATGAAGAACCACATTTTTCTGTAAATGTAAAGGCACCATCCCAGATATGATCATAACCAGGTCACTGGTGCACATGTAAACACAGTCTACGATAATGTGCAGCGATGAGTCGAGTTGCTGATTCAGAGTTTGACTTCTTTTACTTTGAAGGTGTTCACACGTCTGACATCCTCACTGTTTACATCTCGGCCATCAAAGCCCTCAGAGAGCTCGACCCGTCCATGGTCATCCTGCAGGTCGCCTGCCAACCCATCCGCAAATACCTCCGGTCAGTGAATCTACTCATCCAGCAAGTTATGTGCATGTTTTAATGCGTAAATAATTTATTCTGAGCTTTTCATTATTGGTAATTTATAAACAAACGTGTACAAACGATCAAATAAAAATCAAACAGGTCAATGTGGTGCAATACTGTAAAGAAGCTGCTGCTCATGCTGTTCAGCTGAGCTGTGTTGTGTTAAAGCTGTTGGGGTGCGTTTAAGGACTCGGGAGGACACAGTGAGGCAGATCGTCGCAGGTCTTACTGGAGACGCTGAGGGCTGCACTGATTTGGCCTCGGAGCTGTCCAGAGGAGACCCCGTGACCCTGGAGATGCAGGAAAGTGACGAAGAAGGCAACGACCCCGAGGATTGGACCCCAGACCCAACTGACGCTGTGCCCGGTCAGTGAATGCGTCACATATACATTTCACTGCCTTTATGTCTCTCTGTCATCTGTGTGGTAAAGTACAGAGTGTAAAGTGTTGGTCGTGAATGTGTTCCAGATAAGACCGGCTCCAAACGGCGTTCATCAGACATCATCAGCCTGCTGGTCAGCATCTACGGCAGTAAAGACATCTTCATCGATGAGTACAGAGCGGTGCTGGCTGACAGACTGTTGCACCAGCTCAACTACAACACCGCCAGGTAACCACAGCCACTCTGAAAAGCTCAGGACGTATCGCTCTAAAATCCGTCCAGTGAAAGATATATTTTGGCTTCCTTTGATGCGTGTGTGTCTCCTCTGCTGTGTGTTTCAGGGAAATTCGTAACGTTGAGTTGTTGAAGCTCCGGTTTGGGGAGTCTCACATGCACTACTGCGAGGTCATGCTGAAGGTGAGCTCAGTCCGACACAACGTTTAACATGTCTTACTCCCTTATCACTACTGAGAAGTTGAAATGAATAGTCTTTATTTGATATCTGCGCTGAAGTTGAAATAATATGTAGTAAAAGACACACGTGACGCTGTTCCATCCAGGACATGGCCGACTCTCGCAGGATCAACAGCAACATACGAGAGGAGGAGTCGAGGCTGAGCGAGGATGAGCAGCCGCCGCTGTCTCTGTCAGCCATCATCCTGTCCTCCGAGTTCTGGCCTCCACTGAAGGAAGAGAAGCTGGAGCTGCCCCCGCTGGTCTGCCAGGCCATGGAGGACTACACGCACCGCTACGAGAAGCTCAAGGTGGAGTTCACCTGTTTCTCGTTGACAGTCTCAGGGTCACTGTGTGTGTGAGAGCTGGTGTTAACAGCTTTTGTCGTCTGTGTTTCAGGCCATGAGGACGCTGAGCTGGAAGCCTCACCTGGGCTCCGTCACTCTGGATGTGGAGCTGGAGGACCGGACCCTCACCCACCTTACTGTGTCTCCCATCCACGCAGCCATCATCCTGCACTTCCAGGACAAAAGTACAGTCTTCAAATTGAAACTCAGTCCATGCTCTGCTTTGCTTTTCTGTTTAAATTGGATCAGAGGTTTTACAACCTCAAATAAGAAAAAGTTGGAACCTTAAGGCCTTAAAGTCAGGAATCCTACTTAAGTGTATCGCTGTGTGAGACATGGAAGAGGATAAAAATCTATTTTTAACTAAGGCTATGTTCACACTGCAGCCTTGGTGCTCAATTCAGATTCATTGCTCAGATCCCGTTTCTTTGTTTACATTATTTTTTAAATGTGTTCAGTGTCAAATTCCATTTTGAACAGGTCACAGTCCTGAACTGATACGCATGAATAAAAGAACACTAACAAAGACGTTTCACAACATGCTGTTGTATAAAAGTAAATGTAGAGTCAGCGTTTATGGTTTCATTTATAGGCTGATGTACAGTGCAAGTGGAGAATTTGTGACCCGTATGTCTGTGCATAGGATGTTCAGAACCAATGTTTTTTTTTCTCTTTTTTTGTCAGGTTCTTGGACTCTAGAGGAGCTGAGCGTGAAGCTGGGCGCCCCGAAGGAGCTGGTGCACAGGAAGCTGGCTCTGTGGCAGCAGCACGGCGTTCTGAGGGAGGAGGCGGGAGGACGATACTACGTGGTGGAAAGAGGCTCGTCTAAAGAGAAGATGGAGAGAGGAGTCATGTTGATCGACAGCGACGAGGAGAGAGACTCCAACACCACCACCCAGTCTGAGCAGAGAGAGGAGAAGCTGCAGGTGATGAAAAAACACACACAAAATGACTACCCAAAAGTTAGTTTTTCAGTTAGTTTTTTTGTTTTTAATGGGTTTTTTTTACAGTTTTTATTTAGTTAGTTTTCGTTAAGTATAACAACCTTGTACCTGCCTCTGAACATGCTGTTTGTGTCTCTGCAGCTGTTCTGGGCCTACATCCAGGCCATGCTGACCAACCTGGACAGCATGACGCTGGACCGCATCCACTCCATGTTGCGGATGTTTGTAGCCACGGGTCCCGTCGTCACGGAGATGGATGTAAATGAGCTGGAAGCCTTCCTGCAGAGGAAGGTCAGGGAGCACCAGCTGATGGTGTCCGCGGGCGTCTACAGACTCCCCAAGTCGAACTGATGGAAGACAAACAAACTGCTGCGTCCACGGGACGATCCACGGGAAATACAGAAGACTCTGCACTCTTTGAAAACAGTGCTCACCTCAGCTTTCAGTGCGTTGCTTTGTTTTGCTGAAACACTTTGCTCTTGCGATTTCACCCACAAGTACTGCAGAAAGACGAGGCTTACCTTTAGTTTTAAGGTACGTCCTCTATATGTCCACAGAGCCCCAAAGAAAATGAAGTTGAACATCATCAGCATGTTGTAATGAGGGGTTTTCTTCTGGAAAGATAAAAGCAGTTCAACTCTCACTCATTCCAGCGCAGTCTCGCTGCTGCATGTGTAAATGAAGTTGACCTGAAGCTTAGTTTTGTTGAATACTGATGTGTTCTAAACATAAAAGTTCTTCTCTGCCTCGTGTGTTTGTCTGAACTCTTATCAACGCAGCAGTAAAATGAATCCAGAAACATCACATATGACACTGACCAGGACCATTTTAATGCACAATGACTGCTTTTGACTTTCCACGTTCTCCACATGTAGTGGAATATATTCAATAGTACTTTTCCTTAAGTAAATGATCTGAATACTTATTCTACACCTGCTTAGTTTTCTCAACAGCCCGAGTCTCTCATTTAGGTTTTATTCTCTCATTTTAAGGATTTTACGGTGAAATATTTTTATTTGATTGTACATCTATAAATGTACCACCTGTACAATTCTGGCAAGAAAAACCACAGTTGACATTTTATTATTTTACTGCACCTGAAACAGTCACTGGATTTATTGCTTTATTGTTGTTGGACACATTTGCTAGGCAACATAAAAACAACATACACATACTGAGGTTACACAGACTGTAGTTTGAGATCACAGGCCTCATTAACGTGAAATAAGGCGAGCAGATGCTGAACTGCACTCATCACACCTGTTAGTGCATCACAGCTGCAAACATTTCCCTTTTCCCAGTGGTAAAATACTTTAATGGATTAAGGAATAACGCAAAACATTGGCACAGAACAGTAGTTCACTAGTGCAAAGTTAAAGGACCATATTGGCGTTTTGACGCATTTCAACTCATTCACACGAGGTCGTCGTCATCAAACATCACGTCAACTCGGATTTTCTCAGTTACATTACTGTCATTACAGCTGCAGCTTTACCACATAGTGATAAGGCTAAATGCCACATGTGGGCGCTAAAGGCTGTGGTTTTATTTACATCCTACATTTAAAAAAAACAACTACTATAACAATTAAATAGTTTATTAATTGATTCATTTTTAAAGCAAAGGTGCTTTTAGCTTCTCAAATTTGCTGCATTTTCTTTGTCAAAGACAATTTGTGACATTAATCTGATGTTTGTGCATTTTTTTTTAGTTTTTGATCATTAGTTAAAAAAAAAAAAAAATAATAAAAAATAAACAACTGAAAAATCAAGACAACTACCGGAAGAACAGGTAATACAAATGAATGTTAGTTGCAGCACTGGAGCAAACAAACTAATGAGTTAGTCAGAAAATCACATGTGTTCACACTGTGGGAAATATGATGCCCTGTAAATGATGATGAATGTCTTGAAACTGTAACCTGGTGTCTGCACGAGTGAGAAATCTGAGAAAACAAAAGCCTGAAACATCATCATACTTTAAAACATTTAAAAACACCAGACTGGTCCTTTAACTCGTGTTCCCTCCAGGCCACTACATGCAGTCAGAGCTGACACTTTTCTTCTCTAAGGCACCATCTATCTGATCCTGTCAACGCTCGTCGGGCTCTCAGCAGCATTTCTTCCCTCTCTTCCTGCGGTCTCGGTCTCGCTGGGCGTTGATGTTGACCGTGTCCTTCTCCCGCTCTCGCTCCCGTTCGGCTCTGTTCTGACTCTGCTTCTTGGCCCGGAGAACCATGTGTGTGAAGGCCATGAACATCTGAACAGAGGAACAAAACCAGAATCAGAACCTTATTCTGACCCCTGATGTTTGTGTCTAAAGAGGCAGAGCAGGGTTGTTAAACAGTTTTCAGACTGTATCTGACGTAAAGACTACACCCAAACTCAATTCAGATCATCAGTAATGAGCATCCACACACTTTAATTCACCTCTTCTACATTTATGTTTTCTTTGGCGCTGGTCTCAAACACACGGACCCCGACCGACTCCCCAAAACGCAGTGCATCTTGGGTATCCACTTGCTTCCTGGCAGGGTCGTCATTTTTGTTCCCCACTATGACATGGATCAGAAAAAGGCATTTTCAACCACTTAACCATCACGTAAAATTATTCTAGTTTATGTTAAAAGCCGTCTCAAGATAAAAAGTTTCTTACTATAAGAACTTTTATTCTTTTCTGCAAATTCCATTAAAACAAAACAACCAACCATGAACTTATCTTACTATTGTCTGATAAAGTGTACACCTTGAAGCCACAGATCGCCACTGTTGTCCGAAAACAAATAAAGGCTAAATTCTTTCACATTTAGCTCACAGATTCTTTCTCATTTCACGATAAACACTGGCTTTTTGAGATTTCAGACATTACAGAGCACACAGGAGGAGAGTGTCTGACAAGCAGATCACGTTTTATTACAGCTCTCTAAATGACATTCAGTGGATTTCAGGTTGAAGACGGTGTCACGTGACTCACCCAGGATCTTGCAGACGCTGTCACAGTTCTGGGAGATTTCATTTAACCACCTCTTCACATTTACGAACGACTCTGGGTTGGTCACATCGTAAACTATAATGACACCGTGCGTGTTTCTGTAATACCTGAGAGGAGGAAACAGTCAATTAAAGTGAGCAAACTTCAAATCCATATAAATAAAACCAGCGAGTGTATGTATGCGAGGAGGTGATTACGTTGACGTGATGGTCCTGAATCTCTCCTGTCCCGCCGTGTCCCAGATCTGCAGCTTGACCCGCTCCCCGTCGATGTCCACCGTTCGGATCTTGAAGTCGACGCCGATGGTGGTGATGTAGCTGCCTGCAGGAGGAATTTACAGATCGGTACAGAGCAAACCTGTAGTTGTCGGTGTTAACCTTGATCTTGTATGAAAGGTTGTATGAAAGGTGCTGTATAAATAAATGATGTTAAAGTGTCATCACATGTCCAGACTCTGAGGCACAAAGCTTAAAGAAACTAAACTTACTGAGGCCGTTTATGAAGCTTCACAAAGCAGATACGTGGGTTAAACTTCCCTTCGTCTATTTACATGTGAACCGTTCTAACAATGAGTGCACAGTGTCTGAATATGTTCCCCTGTGTAGAAATCCTGACAGGTTCAAACAGCTCTCCTCACCCCTGCAGGAGATGAGATGACTATACATGATTACATTCTTGCATTTTACAGAAGAGTGTAATGTTTGCCAGAAAGGAGGGATTTTCTACTACGAGGCCTTTGATAAATGTGAGGCTCGGTAAGTTGTGGTGACTCACCAGAGAAGGAGTTGTCTGCAAAGCGGAGCAGAAGACTGCTTTTACCCACATCTGAAAGAGACACAAACACCAGAGAAACAAGATGAGCAAGTAAAGTCTCTGAAGAAACAAGCCTGGCCAATCCGGAACAGAAACACCGGCTGAGGTTCACAGAGAAAAATGACAAATATCTGAGAGGTAGGTTTGCAAAAGTGAAACTGAAGCCAGAAAAATACAGTTAATTTCCAACTGGTGAGAGGTGAACGTCAGCTACTAAAAAAAAATCATATCCTTAATCTGCTGAGTGAACCAGTGGAAACTTGTTAAAAGGAGGCTCTACAAACTCTCTACAAATGCAGGATTGTTACATTTGATTTGACAAATGACAATGTTTGCTTCTAATGCAGCTGAAGTACCACAATACACCGAAAAAGACACAAATTCAAGCACGTCTTCCATAATCTCTGGAGTCCAAAAATGACAAATGTCTCTAAGAAGCATTCAGGTGTATTTTGAATGAATACCACAGTGGGTTAAATAAGGTAAAGGTAAGAGAAGAAGAGGCAAGTCCAGATCAGTCAGACAGGAACATTATCACAAATTGAAACCTTTTGACGCCTGAATCATCCTCCGGCGATACGGGTGACGTTCCAGGAACACGCAAAAGAAACTAAAGACTCAGAAATCACAATGAGAACAACAAATCTAGACCCTATTCCACAACAGAAACATAAAACTCTGATTCTAATATGAATACCAGGTACATACATACAATCCCACAACCGCTGGAAACCAGTTCCACTGTGGGAATGAAGGCAAAAACCTGCTGTTTGAATGGGTGAATTTAGGGTCCACGGAGCGACATCACCGTGAACAACGTCACTGTCGACTGGGACAAGTGCTCGAAGGTTTGTCTGAGCTACACGAAGGAGCCTTACAGTGAAATCTAACCTCGCTGTTATTTTCTGCAGGCAGGAAGGTGGCCTAACATGACTCAGCATCTCCTGCAGCAAAATAAAATATCGTTACAAAGTCCTGGAATCAGTTCAAACCGTGCACAACAAGTGGAAAGCGACTGTTCACTCGCACACTTTGGCGTTTAAATAATCAAATGAGACCTGTATTATTGCTATTACAGATTATATTTGAGGTTGATTGTAAATCTACAAGGCTTGGTTCAGACTGTTCATCAAATTAGATCTTAAGTGTCCACGCTGTTATTTAAATGTTACGTACGTTTTTTTAAATTTCTGATTATTGGCTTTCGGCTGTTTCCTGTTCCAAACATGATAAAATATCTAACATCAGTCGACCTCTGGTCTTCGAGATTACACCTTCAGATGACATTAAAATGTGTGCCAACAGGTTTATTTAAGATGCCACATCTTGCCGTGTTAACACAACCAACCATTTACTCCAACAGGTTGTTCCACTCTTATCTAATGCGTTAAAAAGGAAGTGAGGCGCAGTTAACTTTCATCACGATGATGCACTTTTATCCCATTCAATTTCAATCATTCATTCACACAACCTCCTGCTGAAACTGTTTGATACACTTCATTTCCTTTGCAGCAACACTCCTCATGAATATGCATGAGTGTGTTGATTCATGTTGCCTCATTGGCAGCAAACACAAAGGGCGCATTAACACATCACGCTGAGTTGTGTTGACACAGCGAAATGAGACATCTAAAGGGGATGCAAATATACCTGCTACTGCACATTTTAATGCTGTCTAAACATGAAATCTCCAAGACGTTATGAATGGTGTTCCATACCTCGCAGAACTACAGCAGCTGTAGATTTTATGGATTTGATGTTTACACCGTGTGGGGCGGCGCCAGTGACTCGAGATACACTTTGAAATCTGATTTGAGCGTCCAGACTGAGACACGTCTGTCGAAATCCAACTGGTATTACATTTCAAACCACCTCCAAATGTGGCTTTTGAAGGTAAAAAACACTCATATTTAACCCACTGTCGTGTGTGTTACTTTGTACATTCACTTGCAGATAATACCATTTGTCACTGCTCTGTAAAAACAAGATGAATGAAAATGCACTAACTGGAGTCTCCAATGATGAGGAGTTTAAAGAGATGATTGTAGTCCTTCCCTGCCATTACGATTGGCCTCTTAATGAATTTCCAAGTAAAGTCAGTTACATAGGATGAGGTGACGTTCCTACTCTCCTGCTACACTTGTTATTTTCTGTTTCAGCAGCTCTGAGCAGCACAACAGTTTGTCCAGAAATCCCAGGTATTCCTGCACCAGTAAGAGGGCATTTCCAGTTGAACTTGTGCAGATTTTAGTGGTTTGAGTTTTGGTGTTTCAGCTCAGACGTTCACGTCATTCTCTTTGGTTTCAAACCACAGCAGGCAGGCAGCAGCGTACGGAGCGTTTCTTGAGGAGCCTGCATTTATGATTCATTCTTGACGGCTAACAGCGGCCGTGTGGCCCCACCTTAGTTCCAGTTCCACCCGATGACACTCCTGCAGGGGATTTCCAAGTTTTCGCGACTCATCAGTTTTACATTCGATATGTCAGTGCAGCGTGGACACTCCCGCCTTACTCCTTTGAATGCAGTCCCTTATTAAGTCTTCACAAGATGTGTGGAAGGGTTAAAACGCATAACCAAACAGACATGTGACACAGTTATTGCTCCTCATTAACGCCATCCCTTTTTAAAAGAAGTGAGAAACTAAGACGTTCCTCTTTTCCACGATGGTGTCACATCTGCTGAGGCTCCTTTACGCTGATCTCCTAATTTCACTTCAGTTCCTCTGGTGATTGGGTAAAAAGTCAACCGCTCTCTGTTTCATTGTAGGACGAGGGCTCTCATTTCTTCTTCTTGCTCTTTAGTCCAGATTTTAAAAAGGTGCTAAACAAAGAAAGAGAAAAAAGAGAAAGAGAAATAGAAATTAATCAGAAACAGAAATCAATCAGAGGTTAACACACAACCACAGTGGCTGTCACTTCATTTGTGATTGCTTTATGCAGTTCGTGCCCCTCCTTCACTCCCTCCTTAAACAACAGCTGAGTCACTAAATATAACTTCCTCATCCTGCTTTACTCCGTATCCACCCCGGTCTTATAATTTAGCTGGGTGAGCTATAGGTAGCAACAACAAAGGCACTAGCTGCCATGGCCTTTTCCTGGCTGGCACGGAGCTAAATTAGGGAAACAAAACAGTGGTGAAAGAGCTAATGTCGGGACAGTTTTCCATGAAAACAGGAAACGACGTAGCTGCCATTCAAAGTAATTAACAGGACCTTGCTAATGTGAGCTAATCTGGCCCGGATTCATTGTCTCTGACGTGAACACAACTGATCTCCGCTTACAAAACTGACAATTTAATGACTTCTTTGTGTAACCGCACAGAATAACACGAAGTAAAACACAACTCCTGACCTTGTTTTGTGGTACAACAGTCAAACTTTAATTCGGCTTACATTCTGTCCCCTTAAGTCTATTTTTATCAACACGAAGGACGCGTTTTATTTTTGGTTTTGAGTACATTTCTAACATTTTGGCATGCGTTTGGAAAAGGGCAGCTGCGACTGCTACGGTCAGTCTTCACAGTTTACGAGACCTCGCAGAAGAAGGAGGACACGATTTCAAACGTTATTTGACGTGATGTTTGCACAGAAAAGAGAAGAGCATCAGGTCGACATGAAGCAGATTAACACGCACGCAGAAAACCGTTGAACCAGATTAGTTAACTGTAAGAAAAACGGACATCCATCTGAGTGCGAACCTACTCACCTTGTCCACACGACCTACGGACTGGAGTGCGTCGCACCGAACCTCCCTTGAAAATCCCGTGTATTTAAGGAAGTTTGACTCAGCGGTGCTACTGTTCAACGTCGCTTGTGAAACATGGAAGGCTGTGGTGTTGCGTTAAATGGGTTCTTCGATTCGGCGTCGCTTAAATAATAAAACGAAAGCTCTTCCGAACGTTGAGCGTGTTTATTTCAGCCCTCGCACAGAGCACTTCAGCTGCCGAAGCATACGCCGTGGGTAGGCGGGTTGTAATGAACGACAACGAATCAGGTTTTGTTTTCTTTAGTGTCAATGTTAGTTACTTTAAGATACTAACCCGGAATGAGAAGGATGTCGTACGAGGTCATAAAAATGTTAGTCTGCGTTTGATACCATGCGTACCGCCATCGCTAACTGAGAGAACGTTAAAACGTCCAGATTTCTAACGCAGTTCGGAGCGGCGGTCTGGGCCTGGCCCGCCGCTGTGACTCTGAACCCCAAGACGTCGGAAAACTTCACTTCTCAGAGAAACTTCAAATCGGTTGGCGTGTAAAAAAAAAAAAAAAAAAGTAACTTACTGCTGGTTACTCGGCGCGTTTGTTGCTCGGACGGTGGGTCATGTTTGCCGACCCGCCGTAGACGCTGTTCTAGTCGCGGTAGAGTCCACAGGATCCCCGCTCCGGTCGGAATGTCGCCCCGCCGAGCCGACCACACCTGACTGCCTGCAGCTGACGACCCGCTCTCCTCCTCAGCTGAGGCTGCGTTCACGGCCTGTGGGATAACACCAGCTTCGTACTCTTTGGAATAGGCTATTTTCTGTTTTGACTAAAGGCTGTTCTTATTTTAGTTGATTTAATTCCCTTATCTATTCTCAATGATTGTATCGTTTAAGTGAATTGTTTCTTGTTGTAATTCCTTCTCTCTTTTTAGGTTTTATCGTTTACTGATTTCATTGTTCTTATCCGTTTTCTTTATTTACGAGGTCCTAAACGAGGCCTTTTCCCTCAATATATTCTGGGATTAAATAACGGTTGAATGAATTTAACAAAAAAGTGAATAAAGTAAAGAAAAAAGGGCAAAGAAGCACAATTAAAACACATGATTTTTAGCATGTAATGGAAAGCTGATAAAACTCGTAATATAAATCAGTGAAGCAGACAATTTCCAATTTGTTATTACTTACACCTAGTGTTTTATCGATTAAAGACGTATTCAGATGCTTTACTTCAGTAAAAATACACTGAAAATATCCCAGTTCAAGGGAAAGTCCTTCCTTTAGTAGATGTACTTCCAAAATGTAGTATGAAGTAAAGTATGAAGTCAAATATGAGTATTCACTGTGCAGTAAAATGGTCCCTGTCAGTGTTCTTTGTGTTTTTGTACTCATTGCTGCTGCATTAATGTTAATGCTTTCACTTTAAGGTTGAGCTCATTTGAATTATTGTTTGCTAGTTTAACCTCATCAATGCTGCGCGAACCACGCATGTCTCTAAAAAGTAAACTTTTCATGAGCACACTAAGGGACTTAATCCTTCAATTTATCACAAAATCAACACATCTGGAGATACGTGGTTTTCAGTGGACACGGAGGGGATTGAAAACTGTAATCTGAAAAGGAACAAAAGGTGTCAGACAGTAAAAAGTACAATATTTGCCTAAGTAGGGGTATGAAGCCGCAGGAGACGGAAATGTGAGTAAATAACTCAAATTCAATGGTATGTTTTAACTGTGGAGCTTAATGAATCCCCGTAAACACCGAGCACACAGCACTTTATTAGTAGGATCACTACATTGTTGGTTTGGGGAAAATGGAAAAAACAAACTTTATCTTCAGTCACACAGCCACCAAAGCCTGAAATGGACAAATTCCACACAGATAAAATGTACAATTACCTTTTATTATCATTAATCATTTCAACAAAGAAATAACCGACATGTTGCAGTTTCTGCTAACATTAAATGGAAATCGCTTCAAATCTGTTACATGATATAAACCAAAATACAGACAGCTCATATCTACAGGTATAACGCAACCAACAGTACAGATACGGAGGAACATTTTCATAGTAAGGTTTAATTTTTTTTTTTGTGTGTGTGTGTGTGTGTGTGTGTTGACATTTTTCTTATTCAGGTCATAAAAAGAAATGTACAAGCCAGCCTCAGGTCATCACAGTTTAAAAATAAAACATGTTATTGATTACTGTGTGGTGGCTCCAAACCAAATCATGTCCCTTTACATTCACAGACAAGTATCTATGACCGCTGGCTGTGAAGTTCATGTTGGAGTCCAGTTCGAACCAGCCGGAGGTGAACAGAGAAACATCTTCTCATTTCCTTCGTCTGCTGCCTGATGAGCGGCTTGGTGACGGTCTGCTGCCACTCCTGCAACCACAAAAAGGAAAAGATACACAAAGTCATTCTTAGAGGATCAGTAGTAGACTTTGGCGCCATCTAGATAAAAACCAGTCTTCCCTTCCCTTTCCTAAGAAGAAACATGTCACCCAGCATTGTCTTTTTAGTGGTTTCCAAACAACAGTGGAGCTCTATGCCACAGATGAATGAGATAAATCAGGTTACAGATATACAGACAATACTAGATGGATGAATTCCTTGCTGATGCACAGCTCAGACCAGAGATTCACAAGGAGATGAAACTGTTTCACGACGTTGCAGAGGTGTGAACTGGCCTGCCTAAGGTTGACTCAAAGTAGTCGGTGGTGTTGCCCAAGACAAGCTTGTCAAATCTCCAGTGGCTGGTTTTAGAACATAGCGTTATATAGGGAATGCTTTTCTCAGTATTTATGAGAAGCACAGCGTTATTATCAGTCATTGTCTCTGTGAAATCCTGTCTAGACAGTGTTTTCTCTGCTTATGTGGTGTCGACTCCTCTAATTGACAGAACTGCTCTGGGAATAGATGGGAGAAATGATCAACCATCGAGTTCTCTTATGTTTCTGCTGTTTCATCAATACTTGAAATGTAACTGAAGCAAGCAAGTTACTCATTATCAATACCATCATTCATATTTTATGATGCTACAACTTATATCCAGCCACAAAAAGTCTGAACTGGCATTTATGAAGGACGAAAAGAGCCTTGACAGTACATGCGTCCTGGTGAATACCGACCTGCGGCTAGGTGAGGACGGTGCTGCTCTCATGTATCTCGGCGGGGAATAGCTCAGTGAGCGAGAATCTCTCAGCGAATCAGCTGGCACTCTGCGAGGCTCAGGGGAGCTGTGAGAAAAACAGAACCAACCGTCAATCAAATCTCACTGCCAATAAACGGTCAGACTCCTGGTTGGTGCAAAAATACATCAGAAATAATTGACTTTAATTCTCCTGTACTGTCCCCTCAATGATCAGTCCAATGATTTTCCCTACTTTTATTTTCAACAAATCCTATGAAAGACTAACACCTGGAATGATACTATACCGTTTGTAGGATGAATTCATAGCCATCTTTCCACAGGATTTGTGGACAATAACAGAAGCACAGAAAACCACTAGACTGGCATTTTTCTGTCCACAAAGGTCCTTACACTCAAAGGGTGGCATGAGGTTGTGGTTTACAGTGGTTTTAGAACAGTTAGGGTGCATTGAATTAGGCGCAACAGGGAGCAGCTTATTGCTTTTACAAAATGGTCAACAAAGACGAAGCCACTGATTGAACAAGCTACATCTGGATTGGTTAGATGTGTTCCTGATCCAGATGAAAAGTTGGCAAACCAATCACGATGGGGAAAAAAAAAGTTGTTTATTGATAGGATATCATTTTGAAAAAATGTTACTGAAAGAAAATTGACCTGTGCTGTTAAAGGACATGAATTGAGTGAATTTTTACACAGGGCAGGGGAACTTGTCCAAGTCCAAGTATAAAAGCTTAATGATGACTACGCATGCATTTTAAAACATAACTTCTGTTCTTACCTCTTTTTCTTTGTTTCTGTTTCATCTTCAGATGAGGAAGATGAGGAAGCAGAGCTCTGAGCTTTGGCTGGTTTTCTGTTACAAAGAAAAAGAATCATTATGAATAAAATAAGTTCTCGTGTTCATTTGACTCATACAACCTGACATCCATGTCTCCTTCTCACCCTTTGTCTTGCTCTGCATCAGAGTCAGAGCTGTCTGAAGAGGATGATGAAGATGAGGAAGAGGAAGATGAGGAAGAGGAGGAGCTGGAGCTGCTGCTCCTACTGCCTTTCTTGTTTGCATTTGCCTCACTCCCATTCACAGCACTCTCATTTCTCACTCGTGGGTCTGAGGGTTGAGGGCCTGCCGGTGGTGACGGTCTCCTGGTTTGATTTCGTGCTGGCGGCCTGCTCTCTGATTGGCCGCCAGCCGGTGACCTTCCACGGGTCACATCGGAGCGTTTGGAGTCCGACTGAGCGGCTCTTCTGTCTGGAGGTGGAGCCTGAGCGGAGGAGGAGCGAGCTTTCTGCTCCCTGTCCTCTTGTTCAGCTCTTCTGTCTGGCAGTGCTTTGGAGTCCTTCTTCTCTCGAGGCGGTGAGGATGAGGATGAGGATGATGAAGAGGAGGAGGAGCTGGACGATGATGAGGAGGAAGATGAGCGGTGGGGTGGGGGAGGAGCTTCTTTTAAGTGCTCCTTTTCCCTTTCCCTTTCCCTCTGTTTTTCTACCTCCCTCTGCCTGTTCCGGTCACGTTCCCTTTCTCTCTCTCTTTCTCTGGAGAGAGAACGACTGCTTCTTCTCCTCCGCTGTGGAGGAGAAACATTGGACCTGCGAAAACAAATGAGAAAAAACAGCTCAAACATGGGGCACTGTTAGACAAATTCGCTCTCTGGTTAAGCTTGATAAAATTTCTGTTTTCTTCAGGAATTCACAAAGTGAATTCAAATAAGATTTCTATGTAAATAACATGCAGTATGTATTACTCAGCTTCAGAAAATTTACCCCTGGATTCCACTGGGTACGGCTGCATTGCATTGACAGTGACATGGCCATTGGAACTGATCATGTAGGATCATTTGTTTTACTCTGCAGTTCTGAAAACAGGTGTCTTTTACTAAAAAACAAGTTGGAAATCCAGCAGAAATTGCTGTGCACTACTTTAGCATTAATCTAGAATGTTAATGAACATAACTAAATTGGTTGTGATCAGTCTATAGTACATAGTTCTTCATAACATTTCTATTGACTCTCCGAACTGTTTTGGACACATCTACGTGGTCAGTAAATGAAATATAGGAGGGCAAAATCCAAGTCAGCTCTGATGCTTCAGGTTTCATATACCTGCTTGGGGGACTCCACCTCCTTGGACTCCTGGATCTACTCCTCCTGGCTGTTCGTGTTCGTTCCCTGTCTTTCTCCTGCTCCCTGTTCCTGTCTCTCTCCCGCTCCCGCTCCCTCTCCCGCTCCCTCTCCCGCTGTCTGTCCCGGTCTGACCAGGCTGGAGGAGGAGAAGCTCTCCTGGATCTGGATGGGGGATCCTGATACT
>JAPQRN010000026.1:19967296-19988944 GCA_037367275.1 Coranthus polyacanthus
ACTACATACTGCCTGGTATCATTTGACACCACATTTCAATTCTTAAAGAGTAAAGCTCATCAGTGTTGGTATATGCAGCACTCTCAACTGAATTTTACACAAGACATTATGTTAACAGACACCCTCAAGCTGTGGTAAATATGTTTGTTTCTTATGTTATAAAACTGCTGCGAGTGTAGAAAAATGGAAATGCCCTACTTGCCAGAGGGCAGACACTGAAATAGTTTGTGATTAGGGTGGTGAATGTTCTTAATAATCCGGTTTGCCTTCAACCTGCACTGCTGGAAGAAAGTGTCCTGGGGGTGGGGCATGTACCGGCATCAGATTGTTACTCATAGCTGAGCACATGTTTGGCATAGCCCACATTTCCTCCCTCTCAGTATTGGTACATTGTTCAAAGTATCAAATAAAAAGACACAGTGAAGATTAACATGGTAACTGGTTTTACTTTACACAAACACACACTTCATCAAGTAAGCAAAACCAGGGAATCTAAGACAGTTACTGTGATTGCAGATTTACTGATTATCTTGTTATTTCTTACAGTTTAGACAGACTCTTTCTATATCAGTGAAGTAAGATTTTTGTTTTACCCGTCAGTTTTAGAGAGAGCTGGAGGTGGCTCCTCATAATTCTCAACCCTGGTGACCCATTGAACACTTACTGTTTTCTGTTAGGCACTGAATGCCTTTTTGCTAACATACTGCATTCCTTATTTTATTTACAAATGCACAACCCTCGCATGATTTCTATTTCTGTTCATACTGAGTTTTGCCTTAACACAAAGGTTTTAGTGTTACAGTGCAAGAGACGTTTGCAGACATCTCTCAATCACCTATTTTGAAACCATTGTTTTAAGAAAAGGGAAACTGACTTGATATTGTAGTAATCAAACATCTTACTAACCATGACTGGTCGCTGTGTCTTCCTCTTTCTAACCATGACTGGTTGCTGTGTCTTCCTCTCTCTTCAGGCTGATCTACTACCTGGACCCATCAGTGCTGACTGGACTCTCCTGCAGCGTCATGCTGCTGTGCCTGGCTGACTACCTAGTGCCCACACTCGCACCACGAGTCTTCGGCTCTAATAAGTGGTGGGTAGTAAAATATCTCTAAAAAGTCATGTTTGTTTCCTTTGCTGAACTAATTTCATTCTGGTGTGATCTGTCAGATTTGTCCTAAGATGTCAACATAATCAAAAACCTGAGGCACATAATAGGTCGATAATGTTATAATTAGTATCTGCAGTGGACAGTTCTAGTTTTTTCTTTGTGGCAGACGCTTGAGTACCTAATATGACAGTATCTATGTTGTCTGAACATTTCGATACCAGATCTGTGTGTCCCACCTCTCCATGAGCTTTGACATTACACTGAACAGCTGCCTTGACTCAGCAGTGTGTGATGGTGGTGGATAGAGTGACAGACAGCAGTTGGTGCAGTGTGTTGGACATCTGTCTTACACCAGACACCTTCAGCCTTTCATTATATAACCAAGGATCAGCAAAGCATGACCCGCACACTCATGCAGTGTAGCACATTCCACAGGCTGAGGCAGTGGCCCATATGCTGGCTCTGCTGCTGCACTGAAGTCCTTCTCAATACATTATTTAGATAAACATTTAAGACAAGAGAATATACAGTGTGTTTCTACATGTTCCACTTTGCATTCACTGAATTGGCAGCAGGTTGAAAGCCTTTTGATATAATTAACAGGAAATGGTTTGAATGTGGGTACTGACTCCCCACAGGGTTTTTTGTGCTGATAGATTTGGGTGCATAAAGTATAGCTATTGATCTGTTCTTTCTGATCAAATGCTGAGATAATAGCTCAGGAAGCTGCTTACTCACTGAGCCTTCAGCTTGACCATACAGCTGATTCAATCGGCCAGTGACAAGGAGCTGTCGGAGTCTGGCCGTGGTGCTGTTTGGCTCCTCGACAACAAGGACTGAAATAGGGAGCGATGGCTCAGCAGAAAAAGGTGGCCACTTTTCCCAGCTATCACCTTCCCCCTTCTTTAGCTAAGCCCTTCTTCTGCCCTTACAGTGCTGTAGAAGAAAAATAATTCCTCATGTCTGAAATTGTGGCTGGTTCAGTAGAGTTTTATTCACTGCAGTGGAGACATGGTATGGCACATCAAGGCAGCAGTATTCTGTCTGCCTGAGTGTTTCTGCAAAGAGGCTTTTATACCAGTTACAATGGAACATCAGGGCTTAACACATGTAAATAGCAAATGACAGGGGTCTTGAGGTGAGATGAGTTCTTATGTTAATACCATTGTTGGTGATGATGCAAATGGTCACACCTATACAGTCTTGTTGATTAAAGTAAAACAAGTATTCTACAGAATACACAAAGTTAAGGCATTACAACACGAAATGCAAATGTACACATCCTTTACTCCAATAGAAGTACAGATACTTGCGTTACAAAAGACTGCTAAAAGTAGAAGTACTGGTTCAACTTCTGTACTGCAGTGAAAGAAGTACCTTGTAGGCCTTTGAATGACATTTCTTCTGCCTGTTTGTGTGCAAAGCTAACTGCACCTCGCACATGCTCTCATCCTCCTTGTTGTGTGCAGGACCACTGAGCAGCAGCAACGATTCCATGAGATCTGCGGTAACCTGGTGAAGACCCAGAGGCGGGTTGTGGGCTGGTGGAAGCGTCTCTGTGCCCTCAAGGAAGAAAAACCAAAAATGGTACATTAAAATCAGACTGTCTCTACACATACAGGAACTGTACTGTTCATATAACCTTTTAATGACACAGCCATTAAGAGTTACTTTGGATTTTTTGAGGTGGTGGTCTCTTTATCCATAGTCATTGTATGATCTATAGTAGATGGAGGTCAGCACATCATCATGAAAGCAGCAGCAAAATGGATTTTAGACACAAAAAAAGTCAATATCAGTTTAAGTGCATGCTATATTTATAATATTTTCACCACTTTACCTTGCTGTCTGGTGATGAAACTGAAGCTGTTAAATTGCTCTCTTTAAAATCATCAGAAACCTTCTGACAAAACAGAACACAAGAGTTCCTGGTCTATTGTTGCCTGAATAACATAGTTTGTTTGTGTTATTGTGAGACTTTGGTGTTTTAAAGCAGTGTTTCTTTTCTTTTTTTTTCTGCGGACCCATTTTTCAAAAATGACATGTCATATATACCCAGTTCACAATTGGCCTCATCTGTAAAATGCAACTTGATTTGGTGGTCCAAATAAAAAAAACTCCTGCGAATCACCTGTGGGTTGCGACCCAGTCTTTGTGAATGGTTGCTCAAACGAATGTGTTAAAATGCTTCAGTAGTGCAGTAAATGGAGCTTTCTATCTGTTCCTTACAATAGTGAGCTTTCTCTGTGCTCCAGATAAAAATATTCTCAGCTGATTTGGCTTTGCTGCTCTACTTAACAGACCACAAAGTGGGTTATGGGCTATGGAATCCATGATTTTCACAGCGCAGACACACACACACACAGTCAGATCACATGCTCAGTTGGTTCCTTTAAAATTAGTTTCACTACTAAAAATAATGTATTATGTTGCAGTATATGTGAGGGATGATTCCTTTGAATGTATGTAATGCTGTTGTGTCTGCTGTCTGGATGTCACACTATGAGTGGCTGAATGTAATGTGAGCTCTGTTCTCCACAGTACTTTGCTTCAGTGATCAGCAGTCTGCTGGCTGTGGCCTGGATTGGACAGCAGGTGCACAACTTGTTCCTCACCTACCTGATTGGTGAGTATATTACAGAATAATGCAATTGTACTGTTAAAGCAACCACCTCTGCATTTTTTTTTTTTTTTTTACTCCATACACTGGGAAGTGTCCCCTTTGTACGTTACCTGCTATTCTTAGAAAACTGCTGCTCTCTCCTTGTATTACTGAGATTTGGCCAAATACTACATAGTAATAGTTTATATAATTATACGACAAACAAGAGGATTATTTTTCTGCTTTTATTTAGATCCATTGTGCAAGTTTTCACTTAAGCATGTAACAAAATGTAAAATATTACTGTATGAATTAGAAAGAGGTAAAAGGTCAGTGCTTTTTGAGTCCTTTGTTGGGCTGGTCTGCACTATAATTTCCAAAGTCACATTTTCTAGTCCGAGTCAGGCTTTTCAGACCCAAACCCATGCCCCTCTTTTAGGTCTAAGATTCATGTTTTGTCTCAGCTCGTCTAAGTCCTTCTCCTGTTCAGAATTACTCCATTCTGTGTGATGTTTTCTCTCCTCCATGTTTGTTTGCGTTGCCTTAAGTTCACACATGATATGACAAAAACAGGAAGCACTGGTTGTGTTTGTCAGCTGTCGATGTTGCTGCCGATCATCAGCACTGATGGTTAAAGAACTGCAGTATGCTTGTGGATGTTTTTTATATGTCTATCACATGACGTTTGCCTGTTACAGACTTCCTGTTACAGTGAGTCAGAAGTGAAGCGGTAATGTAGATCAGTACTGAGACAATATGTATTTACAGTAACATTAGTATTCAGTCTGAGCTAAATCTATTGCCCTCCTTTTACTCCACATTGCACATTTAACCCGAAGGAGAACGGTGTGGTTTTCCCTGAAATTCTGACTGTACAGTTTCTATTGAGTTGTGCTCACCTGTCAAACTTGGAGCGCTGCCTTTAGGCAAAGTGGCAGTTAGTGAATCAGCAGCAAGTCATCAGTTACATGAGCTCAGACATGTCAAGTATTCAACTGATGGTAAAACCATGAGGCTGACAGCATGTCAGAGGGTGCACGTCACTGAAACAGTGTGAAAGTTGGAGTATCTGTATTTGTATTCCTGGGACTTCTACATGACTTTGACTACATTTTATTTTGTATAAAAATACTGTATGTTAATGTTTAAGATCAGGAAGACTGATGGGATCTGGGCCTAAGGCAAAGCACAACTCTCTTCCTGTTTCCCAGGCTGGTGCTGGAATGCAGAAAATGTCTTTTTAACAAGAAAATAACTAGGGAGTGGTGTTTCAGGTGCAGCATCCAGGTTTCATCTCATGAAAACCAAGAACTCAACAAGAACAGGCAGCATTTTTCCCACAAAGTTTGGTTAAAAGTTCAGTCAGAAGTATTGATTAGTAAATATTAGATTTCGATGGATGATTTTCCAGATGAATAATAATAAGTATTAGAATTACTGGTAAATTATTTCCTTATCTCAAAGAGGCAGTTGATCTAAGTGATCTGGGCAGATTGAGCTTCAAATTTAAAGGCACGTTGCCCAATTTCTTTAGAATTTTAGGGAGGGGAAAAGATTGTTCAGTTTGCCTTAGGCTACATGATGACAGGCATGGCATTAAAATTAGTTTTAACTAAGAACCAGTGAAGTATTCATCTGACCCGAAAAGCAAAAGGTAGAAGTATTTTCTAACATTCAACTATTGAGATGGAGGTCAAAGATTTGTTTCTGATGACCTGTAGGAGAATCAAGCCCATGACACTTTGTTTTTTTCTTTCTTTTCTTCTTCCCCTCCTGCAGTGAGCTTCCTGCTGCTTCTGCCTGGCTTGAACCAGCATGGCATCATCAGCAAGTACGCCTCCATGGCCAAGAGAGAGATCAACAAACTGCTCAAACAGAAAGAAAAGAAGAACGAGTAAATGCACATTTGGATGAAGACCGAGAATCTCAGACAGGAAGATGAACCACGAGGAAAACTGGAAGTTTAAAGAATGTTTGAAGAAAAGTAAAATGAGCTATTAAAGAAAAAAAGCCTCCTGCTCGCCTGCCTCCGCCACCGAGCAAGACGCACTTTGTTTTTGTTGCACATTGGATTTAATTTCTCCCAGACACCCTTTGACGTTTCAGCCTCATCACCCACTAAATGTTATTTCCTAGGAATTTATGCCGTGCATGCAGCCACTACATAAAGGTTATCTGATCACAAATTCACACCGACAAGTTCGACCCCACTCACCTTCTGTCATTTACACATGACACATATTGCTTCTGTTTGTTAGTTAATGTGTGCTTTTATTTTGAAGATACCAGTAATGCTTTTAAGCCATTCCTTCTATTTAGACAACGTGACTACTGAGCAGGGTTTGTAGCGTTACTGTAGCCCTTTAACCTCGCATAGGCTTCTCACAGTAAAGATGTTTTTGGGACAATTTGGTCACGTGAGAACAGGTCATAAGTTTGGTCTTTTATGCTTCTTCAGCTTTGGTTGTTTTTAAATAAAGCGCTGAAAACAAAACTGGATTTAAAGCAGAGTTCCTCTGTGCTGTCGTGTCATCAGGAGTTTGTAGAAACAAGCCTACCGCTGCTAGCTGGACTCTGGTCTCTTAGCTCGTATAGTAAAACCTCACAGTGTTGTTCTGGCGTGGGGTGCCTCTGTGTAAATAGGCCTATCCTCACTCTGTCTGTTCTCTTATTTATGTTTTTTGCCTCATTTCTGGTCTGATCACTGTCTTTCTCTACTCATTTCATTTTATGTCTTATTGGATATCTTTACAAAAATGAATAAAGTTTCATTTAAATTAATTTTTACATTTTGTTTCGTTTCATTTCTCAACTTTAACTTGCTACAGATTCCGAAACGCAGATTATTTGATGCTTTTTCTTTGTCATGAGTTCCTACACAGTATGGGAAAGTAAAGAAGAATTCTAGGTCTGGATAAGTCTGAAAAATTTGCTTCCAGACTGTTCTGTTCCATCCCTATTCTATTTTCTAAAATAGAATTTTCAGAATTTGTAAAAATAAATTATGCAGAGTGATTTTCATGGCATAATTAAGATACAATCTTCTGACAACAATTTGGTACCATAATACCTACACACTCAGATTGTTACATACATTTTAACCGTTGGATTTTGAAGTTATTTACATATTAAATGTCTACCTACTTGTACTCGGACGTCAAATATTTTTGGATTGTAGGTTTAGTAAAATACATAAAAAGTAAGATGATTGAAAAACTTCACAGATTACAATACCAAGTGCTCAACGTGTGTTTATAATAACACTGGGTTTTTTTAACTGTCGAAGCTGCATATCTCTCATATCTGAGTCTGTTTATTGTTTCCCTGCAGGCTTGTTCCAGGGATTTACAATATGTTCTCAGAAGAAGGTGTCTGGTGACAATCTTTACTTAAATATTTACAGACACCCCTCATTTAAAATTGTACGTTAAGAGTGGTTTCTTTCAGGTTGACGATGCCTCCATCCATAGGACACAAGGTCTCATTGAATGGTTTGATGGTGCATCTTCTTTCATATGGAGGAATCAAAATTGGTCTGAATGAAGGGTCTGATCAACACATGAGAATAATGTGAAGTATTTCCCTCTATATTTTAATATCTGTTTAGAACAATTTGTGAAGCAACAAATGTACAAAATGAATTTCAAACAGTGAATTGCAATTTCAGTTTTTCAGTTCATGATTATTTCTGTATTATTTACTTGCATGTCCATTTGAGTTGTATATGTAGAGAATGACCGATATAAACTAAACTAGTAGAGTCTAAGTGCAGAGTGTTGTGTCTCCCAGCGTCTCGATGTCCACAGCAGCTCGTCTCTGGATCGTCTGCTGGACTTCACCGGACTCTCCTGCTGCCTTTGCCCACCTGCACAAAGTTAAAGACGACATTTAAAACAAGTGCAATATGAACAAACACACTGAACAGATTTCACATTGGCAAAAAGATGTTCTGAGATGTTATTAGACACACAGGTGAGCAGTAGTGGAATGTCACAAAGTAATAAGTAAATATGTTGCTGCACTGTACAAAATTGAGGGTCTCTCCCGTTTTCTGCTACACTGCAAATACGGTTTGGCAGAAAATGGGTCAGGGATAGTACCTCATCTTTGTACTTCAGTACATACTTGATTACATGTACTTAGTTACATTCCACCACTGCTCACGTCTGATGTTTAATAACCCGTCAGAACAGTGCTCTACCTGCTGATATAACAGAAGTACACTGTACCTGTCAGTATGTCGTGCTGGTGCCACTGTGTTGGTCTGCCGCCGGCCAGCTGTGGAGATCCACCACTTACCGGAAGTCTGTGCTCACTCATATATGTGCTCCAGTTCTCAGATGACAGATCGTGTGGGTTGATGATGTCTTTGACAGCCTGACCACTGCGATATCGAGCCCAGTATTCCATCTTCATGTCAGTTTTCTGCATGACACATCTACATGGTCAGTAAATTATAGTAATATTAAAATAAAGGGCTAAAGCAAGTTAAAATAAAGGGCTTTAACTTAGTTAGATGCAGAAAAAAATCTAAATAAGAGTTCAATAAGTGTTGTTAAGATGAGTCATAGACAGCAAAAGATAAATCAGATGAAATCAAGGTAATTATAAATCAAATTAAAAATAAAACAAGAGCTGTTTAAAAGCATAAAGCCACATCACAGAGATGCACACACTGGTTGTTTGTACTGTATAGTTGCATCTTACCACAGGGATGTGTTGAGGCCTGTGCACCTCTGTAGTGTGAGACTGCAGGGGGCGCTGCAGCTGTGTCTCACCGTTACTCAGATCCAGGTGGGTGTGATGCTGAGAGGGGAAACTGGGCTCTCTCGGGTGGTAGATGAGAGGCTGTCCATCAGCTGACAAACCAGAAAAACTCTGATGAACGCAAAGAGAAGAGACAGTGACACATACAGCACCGCCGTCACACACATTCATCTGACTCCAACGGGAGTGTTCCTGCACCAAGGTCAAAACTTGATACCTAATATGAACAAATTCTTAGCTAAAATGGGTGATGTATTTTGTACAGACTGTAAAGGCCTTTGAGGTGAATCTCTGATTTGTGACGTTGAGCTATAAATCCCCTTCGTACTGACTGTAAGGTGTTCCCTTTAAAACTACGCAGCAGACGATGGGGGTCAAAGTTCACAGTCAGAGTTCTGTGTTCAAATGTATTCCAAACTTCAGTCAAAGCTAATATAAGTCTTCAGAAGTCTGAGTTAGACAAATAAAGGCATAGCGTTTTAATTTAACATATGGCTTATTGACTGATGTATGAGGTAAGTGGGAATTAATGTTCCTTAATTGATGATCAAGTAGTGAAGTAATCACATAAAGCAACAGTGACTTCATCATTACTTCATAGTGACCAACAAGAATTTATGACACATCCTGCATTAAGTCATTATGAGTCATGCATTAGTTAAGCATTACCTAAGTGCATGATTTTTACCCTTATTATAAAGTGTTACCAATTTAAATGTGTTGGATTCAACATTCGATTGCTGTTCTTATGGTCTAATAGTCTGACTGACATACAGACATACAAATGAAAGGAAAAACACACATAAAGTGTCCTAGTAAAGTGTCAGGCTTTTAGAATATTGTGAAGTTTGGTAAAAATGTGTGTTTGCCAGAAGAATGGTTGAAGGTTGAAACCATGAATAAAAAAAAACTCTAAGAAGTCAGTTACAGGAGCTTCAGTTTTACCGTGAAACCTAATAAAACATGCCAGGAGATGCAGGGGTGTATCTGTGTCTGTAGTGTATACTTACTGACCTGGGTGTGGCTGGTGGTGTAGCAGGGCGCTGTGTCACCCAGGTTCAGGGTGCTCTGATGCAAATGCCTTGGCCTGGAGTTTCTTACTTTACTTTGACACTGATGACAACGATGGTTTACCTTCAAGGCACCGTCCATCACACCGTTCAAGTCTTCAGCCTCATTGAGGTTGGTAGCATCTTTTCCAACAGAAACCTGAACAAACGAGCAGCAATAACTAAAACCAGCAAACAGACAAAAACAGATTTCATTCAGGAATATACACAAAATCCAGCTCTACAAAAGACGCCCATTTGAATCAGAAAAAGACAATGTACTCCTCATGAGAAAATGAGCTAAATTGCGTAATGACAATAATTTAATCCAAAGTTCTGCTGTGACTCACCTGAGATCAGGCAAACTGCTTTTGTCGTAACTTTGCTGTCATGGTGATAACAAAACACAAATGCTGAAGGATGAATTACTGACAGTTTGTTCTTTCAAACACAAATAGTGCCACAGTGCCAGGTTAACCCCCCCCAAAAAAAATATCCTGCTGCTGCTTAGCTACAAAAAACAAGCCCCCACCAGTCCTGTTTAGCCTCACTTCAGTCAGTTTTAGACTTGATTTGAAGATTTACTTGATGACATTTAAAGCCCTTCGTGGCTGTAGAGCTGTATTGCTGAACTGCGACAGCCTCGGGTCCTCAGTCAGGACTCTTCTGGTTCTTCCTAGACCAGACTTAAGACTTAAAGTGACCTGTTTCTTTCAGTCCCTGTCTGACAACTACTTTTTATTCATTACTGGGCTTTTTCTGTTTCTCTTTATTTTATTGTGTTGAATTTGTATGTAATTTGTAACTGTGTTTTTGAAAATTGCTTTAGAAATAAAGTTATTATTTTTTTTGCATTATTGTTACAAATATGTACAATATATTCACACGTCCCAACTTTTCTGGAAATGGGGTTTGTACATTGAAACAAATAGATCTAAATATATATTCAAACACTGACATATTTAAAAACAAAAAACTGAAAACTCTCCAGCATTATATCTCATTCCTCTTACGTATGTTATTTAATTAATGTATTAATTCATTACTTGCCTCTGTCATGTAACTAAATAAACGACCTTTGTTTTTCTTTCATCTCTAAATCTTTGACTATATTGTTACTGAGCTTATCTTATGATTGTACTGTTCAAAAATACAAAGACATCTTTCAATAGAAAGTATTTTAAGATATCAGCTGTTTAATTATAATAATAGCACAGTTAACGCGCCATCTGCCGGAGGTTAGATGAACTGCGGGTGGTCTGTGAGTGCTGGTGCATCCATCTCCATCTTGGTCATCTTTCTCTCCGGTTCAGTCATTCAATAAAACAGATTTTTGTTTATCGGCTGTTCGGTAAAATGTCGTCTAACGGTAAGACCCACGGCTAATGTCTCTCCTGTGTTGTTACCGTATTGTAGGTGGATGAATACAGTATCGTCGATGAATGAACGGGAAGGTTAACCAGTAAACCCGGTCGCTATTGTCAGAATCTAACGTTCTATTAACGTTAAACGTGTACCGGCGAATAGCTAGCTTAGAAACATGACGCTAATCTGAAGTCACGGCAATGTTAGGTAATGTTAGCTAGCCGCTAGCTAAATGTATCTGAATATAACATTATTACCGTAAAGATGGGATTTCTGTTTAAATTAAGGGCTCGTAAAACGTTGCGATGTCGTTTTAACGGCGGCAAAACAGTCCGTTCAATTACAGCTGTTACTATAAACCACATGTGTTTGGTGTTTATATACATTGTGGTTAGCATTTAGCTTAACGGAGCGTTTGTCGTTGTTACAGCGGGTGACTTGTGCTACTGACCCAGTTTCTGACAGCGGCTCCGCTTCTCGGTGTCAACCCGGTTCTAAAACAGACACCTAGCATCCGCCGTCCATTATATTCACCACCGTTAAACTTTATTCTTAATGAGTGATATCTCAGTAGTATGACCTTACGTTGAGCTGCGTTTCCATCTGCTCTATGTCGTGGACGTCAAAAATCATAAAGCATTGTTATAGCCTGATGTTAAATAATAATACTTATTTGTTTTTCCCTTAGATTATTCCCAAACGTCTGCACAGGGGTAAGTATTCACATACTCTGGAATAATTCAGGAAGGTAACTACAATAAGAACATTAGGTTATAGATAATGAAATCATAAACAACAGTTTCATGATGAGAATCCACGTGCACAGGTGGAATGTAACTAAGTACTTTTACTCAAATACTGCACTTATGTAAAACTTTGAGGTACTTGTATTTTACTTGAGAATTTCCATACTTCTACACTACTACATCTCTCCTACAACTACTGTACTTTTTACAATAGTCATTAGTGAAGAAAAGGATCTGAATACTTCCTCCACCGTTGTCCAAATGTTACCACCTGATTTGTTGATTAGATTAGACTGGCTTGTTCCTATTCATTTAGTTTTTAAATAAGTCTCGAGTCCACTCGTTGTGTATCAGTGGTGCTTTATTTTATTTAAAATAATCTGTATTTTGAACAAATAATGCTCTTTGCGAGTGCTGCTCTTTGTTAGTGTTTTTGTTTATTGATATTGAAATTGTGAATCGTGTGAATCACACTGAAAGAAATCAAGATACATTTTTTTGGCCATATTGTCTTGCCCTGCTAAGAGCTCATTTAAGATACTCAACAATACATAGAAAGGTACATATAATACATATTGAGCTCTTAAAAATTGTGTTATAGGCGTGAGAGGGCCATTGAATTATAAAAAATAATCTACTTAATTTAAATCATCGCGAAAGCTCTGGAAATGTATACTTTATAGGATGTATAGTTTGGTTTGTGAACCCTTGTGTTTTGACCTTCTTGCAGTTATGGGTCCTACGGTGGCAGCGGTGGAGGAGGTGGTGGTGGCGGCGGCGGCAACCAGGGCTATGGTCAGTCTTCTGGCCAGAGTTACAGTCAGCAAGGATACGGAGGGTACAACCAGAGCTCTGACAGTGGCTCAGGCTCCTACAGCCAGGGAGGATACAGCAGCTATGGCCAGTCCCAGTCAGGTAGAAATCAACCAGAAACTATTCAAATACACACACTTCTCCAGCCACATTCAATGTTTGTCTCCTCCCTTCTTTTAGGAGGATACGGAGGTTCTCCACCTTCTAACCAAGGCGGGGGCGGGGGCGGTTATAATCAGTCGGGTCAGTCTTATAACTCTGGGGGCTATAACAGCAGCAGCCAGCCTCCCAGCATGAGCTACAGTCAGCAGTCGTCCTTCTCTGGTTACAGCCAGCAGCAGCCTCCTTCTTCATCCTCAGCAGGGTGAGACACCAGCAGCGAATGCTCCTTTTCTTATCAGTGTAATCGGGGTTCATTTATGGTTCATTTTCTGCCCAACACATTTCTGACAGAGGAGTGTTTGCGGTCTCATTTTAATGCTTCTTTTCTCCCCAACTTTTCACAGATATGAAGGTAACTCGCCAGCCCCGGGTTACAACCAGCCACCGGGTGGAGGACCAAGCGGAGGTGGGTACAGCAGCAGTGGAGGTCAGACTGGAGGTTATGGGAGCAGTGGGAGCCATCAACAACCGCCGCAACATGGAGGAGGTCACTACAACCAGCCTCCGAGCTACAACAGTCCCCCTCCACAGAGCTACAATCAACAGAGCCAGTATGGACAGAGTGGAGGTGGAGGTCAGCAATGCTAATATTTCTTAGTTGTATCATTTTTATGAATACTGTAGGTTCTTAGGTTCCACTGATTTTGCTAAAGCTGGACAAACCTAACCTAGTAGTTTCTGTGTTTCATCCTAACCAAACTGTAACTGAAAACTGACAATAATAAGTCAGAGTCTGAAAACAACCGATTTACCCGAGACACTAACCCTCATCTCGAGTATGAGTGTTGTGTTCAATCCATTCAGCTCAGATTCTCCTTCTCATGTTTACTTTACTACTATTCTAAGAGAATGCCCAAATGGATTATTCCTTTGAGGTCTGACTGTCTCAATCCTCTCTTAGGATATGGAGATGAAAGTCCTCCGATGAGCGGAGGAGGAGGTGGGGGGTACGGTGGTCTGGATGGAGGCTATGGAGGTCAGGATGGCCGTGGCGGGAGGGGCCGTGGAGGTGGATATGGAGGTCGAGGTGGCGGTGGATATGATCGTGGTTTTGATCGAGGAGGCCGAGGTGGACCGAGAGGAAGAGGAGGCATGGGGTAAGTGTTTAAACATAATTCAGCGTGTGTGTGTTTTATCTGCTGGCTCGATAGGTCTGCTGGACTCTGAGTCTGAGTACAGCTAAGCGTGGAAAGATTTCCTCACCTGTGTTTACATGTCCAGCTGTGGGGAGGGATTAGGGGTGTAACGGTACATGTGTTCGTCCCGAACCATCACAGTGCAGACGTTATAGTTTGATGCATGCAGTCACATGGAACTACTAGATGCATCCATGTTTTCACTGTCTGTATGAGAGTAAAAGACAGCATTAGATAAATAAATATAAGAGGAAAGAGGTGGAGGAAATAAGGGAACAGAGCAAAAATTGGAAAGATTATATGTCTGAAATGTTGTTTGTAGCTTAGTTGATATTGTTCAGTAGAGAGTAAAAAATGTAAATCTCTACTAAATCAAAGTGTGATGTGATAATACCACTTAGATACAGTACATTATTAATCCCAAAGGTGAATCCCAAGTCGTCACATTCTGCGACGAGTTGGGTGTCAGAATATCTAGTTTACCGATTTGGTGAAGGGCTTGGGTCCTTCATAGTCCTCGATAACCAGCACTGAAGCCTCGCAGAAGAAATAACACCTGTGTGCACCTGACAACAACAATGTGACTGGTTTTCATCTGAGTCCACATACAACCACAACCAACACACCAAACAAACAACGCTAAAAATGACACAATGCTTACAAAAATGAACTCTATCAAAACTCACAGTTAAAATGAAAAAGTACACTGGACATTGATAGATGTCAATAACAGTTATTTTCAGTGTCCATGGAAAAAAAAAAAAGTCTTTGCATCCTGGAAGTGAGTTTGGTGACGTATGGCTCAACGTTTTGCACAGAGGACTGCTATGATTGGTGAAAGTTGGGGGAAACTACAATGATGAAGTTTCAGTGATTGGATAAAATTGCCAGGTCAAGCAGAATTAGGATTGATCAAATTTGCGTTAACTGTTGGGAGTGCCAAGCTTAGCTAAAGCTGACTGGTATCTGACTAAGTCAGTGCAAATGACAGGTTGGTCACGGGAGATTTTATCTGGGTTGGCAAATAAAATTGCATCTCAAGCATTTGGAAAAAAATGCTTAATCAGAAAGTATTCTGATTTGATTTTACTTATAAAAACTGAATCTAGTAAGAAAAGCTAGTGTACAGTCTGTATGTTTTGCTGATGAGACCTTAATACACATACAGTATTATGTCTAATTTATAAAGTATTCAACTTGTATTTGTTTTCAATAACATGTATAAAAAGAAGTTGTGTTTTATCAAATGTATATTTCTTCGAGATGGATGGTTTACTGATTCAAAATTTAAAAAGAAATTATAAGATGATGTGGAAATGACAGTAAAAATGGTCATAAATGTTGGTTTCTGATTTTCAAAAAGTGGGTTCCCAGAAATTTGTTTTGTAAAAGCTGCATCATCTATCATTTATTTTGTTGTGTTACAAATCACAGTCTTTACAGATATGTCATTTGTACAGTGCCATGTGTTCTTCCACATGGATGCAGGCAGGAAGTTAGCAGGAAGTAGTTCTGATGGTTTGCCATTAAAAAAAAAAAGTAGGTGAGCAGAAAAAAGACTGAGAAACACTGAGCTGCAAGACCCACCTACCAGCTGTAACTTGCTCTAGTGTCTGTTTAAATCTAACAACTTAGCCTTATGCATTTGTGCATTACTGATGCTTTTTTCCCGTTGTACTAAACTCATACAAAGTCTGGTTTGAAGGAGCAGCGTCGTCTGCGTACCGTTCCACTCACAGTAGGGATACATTAAGAGACACAGTCTCAGCTGCATGTTAAACGAAGCGTTTGCTAATTTTATTGCCACTTGGCGTCTTACTTGCTTTTGAAGGAAGTTAATCACTGAGATTGTTAAGTGACCGTACAACAAACCCTCAGGTGCAGTGATCATCACTCTAGTGTTGGTGTGCTTTCAGGTAATGCCATTTATGCAACAAAGGGGAATACAGTATGTGCACTGTATATATTAAAAGTAAAAGCAGTATAAAATCATGACATCATACCACTAAAGGTTGGTGATGAATAATTATGAGCATACTGGATGCTGCAATGTGCTACAAAAAATATCTTAAATTTTACATCTGAAGTGGTTAATGAGACGGCTTTGTAAAATGAAGAGAACTCAACTTCCAAAAAAGAAAAAGTGTTGTCCCCGAGTGTTTCAGTGTGATATCGGAGATGAGTTTGAACATGCAGTGTCGGGGTTTACTTTGTTGTACTCATTAAGTGACCGTGGTCTGGCTGAATGGTGGTCGGAGAAACAAACCCACAGGCCAGTTAACAACAAGTGACACCAAACCAAAAGGCGTTTGTGTGCAGCTGCACTGAAAATGTACCACTGACTTCTGAGAATGAATATAAATAGATCCTTGATGTGGATATATGTGTTACAGCTTGAACTGGGATTAATCATTGTATTGAGTCATGTGGTCAGTCAGCCTAATAACATAAAGTAAGACAAGATAAGATAAGATGTACCTTTGTTGATAGGGGAAATTTGAATTGAAACTGCAGTAATAAAATACAACAGAATAGGGATAATAGAAAGATAGAAGAAGTCAGTAATCATCAATAATAAGGGTGTTTTACAGCTGGAACAGATTTGAATTAATGTCTGTCTCTTTTTCTGCTTGATATCCTACAAATTACAGTCACAAAATGCACTCTGACAGTCATGGGACAGAAACCTGGGAAACAAACAGGTTCTTCTTTCTGTGTGTCTTTTATAAAACAGCGAGTGAGGAGAAACAGGGCTCAATAATAAAAACCACCCAATTACGCAGGGGAAGTAAAATGCCACATCGGCCAGTCAGTCTAGAAAATTGGTAAGTGGTAAAACAAAAGTTTTTTTTCCTGAGCTAATGATTGAAGTAGCTTAGGAGTGAACTGTCTCACTTCCTTCTCATCTCTGTGCGCAGTATCAATTGGATACTCACTAGAAAATGGCAGGGGGCTAAAGACGCTCATGAGCTGAAATGTCAGCAAGCATTTCAATAATCCTGGAAAAAGGAATTTAGTTGGGTGGAAGCAGAGGATGTGGATGAAACTTTAACTATGTACGGCTCGGTTTGTTGCAAGTTTTAAAGCAAGGCAGATAAAACAGGATCATTTGTCAAAGGCACATCAAGTTTTCAAAAAACACTAACAGAAAAAAAACACTGTATAGGAGCGAGTCAAATTTGACTTTTGGCAAGTAGTGTTCTGAAAACTGTTGAACCCTGGGAAAAGGAAACTCTAAGCTGGTTTACGACCCGTTCTTCTGAGATGAATAAAGCAGCAACATAAATACAAAGCTTTATCTGATATATATACACAACCAGATATTCTGTTATTGAAGTGAAAAATAGACAGTGGTGTCTAAGAAATCCATTTAAACTGACTGCGATATACTGTAAGCACATAATGTGGTGATTTGGTGAAGTGACTTAGTATGGTTCAACAGGAAGTCTATTGCAATACTTTGTAAATATCTCTGTGTTGTTAATAGTCTAGAAGCCAGTCCTCTGACGTTCTTATTAAAATACTACATTATCAGAATGCAAAAACACCCTGATACCTGTGGTCACACTTTAAAATGGCAAAATTTCCAATGTTCCATCATCCTTATATAAGTTATGGTATGACTGAACGCAAAACCAAAACTCTGGCTTTCGTGAAAGCCAAGTCTGCAATACTACGTTGAATTTGTTTTAAAACATTTTTCACTAAAGGGAAAGCTGGAAAAGACAAAAACAGACTAAACATTTAGCATCTGTGGTGGATCAGAAAAGCCCATCTTGAAAACAACACAGTTTTGCATTCACAAGCAACTTTCCTATTAAAGAACCAAATGGAAAAGTCATTTTTCCAAATAACTGCATAGTAATATAGTTCAGTAGCCTCTGTAGTTCACGCTGCATTTCTGCACACTTTTAAGAACAAAAGATAGATTTAGAGTTGGGGCAGATCTAATAAATGACACAGAGTTAAATTAGGCATTAAACATAAACCATACTGACTTAAGTGATCAGAGGTGGAGTCAGAACAAGTGAAGCTATGAAGGAAAATCTGGTAAGTTGATGTTTTTGTTTTTCTCACAGAGGTTTCACTATACCAAGTGTACTTATTTGTTACGACACAATGTTGGTAATGAACTCATAGAAACGTTAGTTTTCCATTTCATCGTGTGTTCTCATCCATTACAGACTGTATTTAAGTCTATTTCCTTTCATTATAATCTTTGGATATGTTCCCCAGCACTTCTCAGTATAAAGTAGAGTAGGATAAACACACAGAGTGGTAATATTTGACAGGTGTTTATTGAATGACAGTAGTTTTCATTTGCATTTGAGCTGATATATTACTGTGTGCTGCTCAGTGGTCTTTTATGGTAGATATCCAGCCATAATTTAATTTATAAACTCTTGGTCTATGGACAATGAAGTACAGCATATGTACGTAAAAACAGAATCAAAGTAAAAACTAAAAGTAAAGGGTATGTATCCAACTAAGACAAGATTTAACCATTGTGTAATATTTAGAATTTTAAGTTTACAACCTTAAAACCGTGTGAGACATTCAGCTAAAACCTGTACACACAAGTTGAAAGGCATTGTGGTGTTTTTCCCCCTCACAAGCGTTTGTGTGTCTGCAACAACTTACCTAGAAGTGTCTCCATTGAGACCAAACGGTGGTCTTGACTTTGACCACACATTAACATGCATAACCATCACCTGCTTCTCTCACCTGTTATCACCACCTTCCCAACCAGCCTTTACAGGATCACTGTGTCATACTCTGCTTTAATCGATGTTTGAATCTTCTCCTAGGATTTTACCCTCTCTCCAGGCTGGCTTCATTTGGGTGTTGCCAAATGGGGGGAGTCCACAGACAGTTAATAGTCTTCTTGTAGGTAGAAGAAAGAAAAAAACAATAATTTGGGAGTACATGGAAAAAGTCTTCAACAACACCAATATTGGTTTTTGCAGAAATTTGAGCTGAGAGTGAAGGCTGTGTGAGACCTAAAAAACCCTAAAACCTGTCCTGGGGTCAGAGGTATTCAGGTCGCTTTAACGTCTTATTGATGAGATAAAGGGGTACGGACAAGTCGGTTTGAAAAATATTTCATATTTCAACGGCTTGAAAGGACAAAGTCTTTAAACGGGTCTCTTGTCCCCAAGAGACTTTGAATGAGATTAAGGAGGGGTTTAGTGCCAAATGAAGAGGGGTGGGTTTAATGGAGAGACTGTGAGAGTGAAGGTTACCCACCCAAAACCCACAACCCAAAGAGAGAAATCGCTGTGATCACCAGCCCTTCAATGCGTGTCGTTTTTCTCTTCCTCTCCATCAGAATGGGCGACCGTGGAGGATTCAATAAGTTTGGTGGTAAGTGACAAAAACAAGCACCTGAGCACAAAGGCCTTTTACAATCAAAGCTAAAGGGAGACTACAAAGTTATGGTGCTTGTCATGAAAAAATTCTGCTAATTTCTTCAGAATATTGTTGGACACATCTACAGAGGATTGTTTGCTAAAATGTAGTGTATTGAGTTTTCCAGCTGCTAAAAAAACATGAATGTTGACTCGGGGAGATCAAACCTTTTCTGTTGAGTAAAACAGGGTGTGACGCATGATGGGGGTAATAACCAGAGGCACTACAGGTATACAGTACTCCAGTAGAGGGAGCTGCAGCCTTAGGTCCTCCACTACTCTGTGTGGTGTCTTTGGTGTTGAAGTGTAACAGTGTTTGAACTTCATGGATGGATATTTGGAGCTTGTCTGGTCTATGAATCTTAAAACCTACTGTGTTGAATGTGCAAGTGAGTCAAACAACAAAAGGTCCCACATTTAAAAACTGAAATGTCAGCTGCAGCCTGTGAAATGCGCAGTGCTCACAGTGTTTTAGATTTTCTAAAGATAAAGCAGATGGTGACTTGTGTATAAATGGATAAAATAATACAAAAGTTCTTGGGTTGCAAGAAACTGGCCACATTGTCCAATAGCAACATGGCTGCAAACCTGCAGAACAAAGTCTCTGCTGAACTCTTACAATTAAAGTTGAATTGTAAAAACTGGTTTGATTATGTAACTGGAATATCAGCGTTTAACAGTAAGATGATATGGTTCCCATTGTACTGAACATAATAAGAAACTTCATGGTTTCTGAAGGACACAGTAGTTCTTATTCGGAACAATAGGAAAGCTTGTGTCCTGCGCAAGACCTCACTCCCTCTAATGTATGATGAGTCGAATTCAAAGGTGGTTGATCACACGTTTGGTTTAATTACTGTGACTGTATGTCACTAAACTTCATGTCTGTATGGTGCCTTTATTCATTTATTATCAAAATTGAAATCCGGTAGAGTTGAACAAGATTCAGTGTTCAGTGATGTCTGCTGAGTTTGTTTTTTTACGACAAAGACTGCATTATACTTAAAATGTCAGTACAAATGAAGTTAAGTAAAGTAAGTAAAGTACTAAGTACATTATGTGAATGTAATTGTATAACCTGTTACATTTACATGACATTATTGCAGTATAATTAGATAAATTCTAGTGTTTGGAACATAATCCCTCCAGTCTTTATTGTAGGTTGCACCAGTGATGCAGAGCTGACCTTAAATAATACTATTTGAATTACAAAGAGAGTCATAAGAAGGTCACATTTACTGAGATTGTGCTTTATAAGCTGTACAAAAGAAGATGAAAGCATTCCATCAAATAAACTCAATGTTATTAAGCTTGAAATCATGCCAAGCTTTGAAATTCCAGGTTTAACTCCATTGAGAGTTGTCATCTTGCTCTTCAGCTTTAAAAAAGACCGATGTTAGTCATGTTGGCATGGCATTGTCATGGAAAGAGGTGTGTCCATTTCGTGGTAAGCTGAGAGTCATTACAGTATGTGTTGTACTAAAAACACTGCTGTCCGTTCAGTTTTCTCAGTGACATTCCTCAAACTCCAGAAGCATCAGTTTGGCCTCTGTGTGCAGGAAGTGATGCGATCTCTAAGTGTTACAAAAGTCATGCTGATGGAAGGGGATTGTTTAAAGACATGTCCACGTCAACAAGCTGTTAATTACAAAGCTGCCATTCGAGCAGCAGTCAGTGTTCAAAAAGGTGACAGCTGTAAACACACAAAAGGGTTTTCAGATAACGTCTAAATTCTTCAGCGCTGGCAGTTACAGTACCAATGGGTTGAAGGTGAATAACTGTTGATTGAGAAACGTAAGAGCAACAAAAATGTTGGTATTTCCAAGATGTATGGAGGGGCAGTCTTAGAAAACATTGTTGAGCTGTGTGAAAACTAGAGTTGACAAAGGAACAAATCACATGGAGCACCATGTCAGTGTGCACATTCAAAAAGGGCATTGTGCTGCAATCTGTTGGACTCCGTTCCAAAAGCTGCTAAAGTTTGTGTGAAAAGAGATTTAATGCACTATTAAGAAATGTGTCACCACATTGAACTGTGGTCTGTTTTAAACAACATCAAGAACCCAACTTTTGTGGTTCTGCAGAAACTTAAACATGGCCCTGTTTGCACCTGAAAACCAAACAAACAGTTTGTTGGCCCAAGTGTGGTGGTGATTATGAAACGGCAAACAGTAAAATCAGTGACGCATTAGGTTCTGTGTACAAGTGTTTGTAATCATAAAAGATGACGTGGATTAATGACACAGTTTAAAGCCAGGATGTGTTTGTTTGGGACATGAACTAAGAAAATCCAATGTTATTCAGAAACAGTAGAAGCTATGCAGTAGAAGCTTATACTGTTACAGTTTAAAAAAAAAGAAGTACAGTATGTGTGTGATTCCTCAGGTTTCCACAATTGATATCTGTTTTTACCTCTTAAGGACCAAGAGACCCGGGACATGGACATGGAGGACCCGGCTTCAGTAAGTCTTTGTCTGTTCACATGAATG
>JAPQRN010000026.1:19992989-20044329 GCA_037367275.1 Coranthus polyacanthus
TGCTGGAAATCCTCAAACTTTTTATGGCCCGGACCGGGCATCTCCACGACCCGGACCGAGCATCTCCACGACCCGGACTCCGGACCGAGCATCTCCACGGACCCGGACCCTGGACCGGGCATCTCCACGGACCCGGACCGAGGGCCCGGACCGAGCATCTCCACGACCCGGACCGGGCATCTCCACGACCCGGATCTCCACCCCAAGAACAAGAACATACTGTGTTTTAAAATGTTCAGCTCAGTTAACTTTACATTTAATAATACATGGTTGAAAATACACCATAAAGGAAAAAGCTTTTTAAAGTTTATATCTGGAAGAGATGAGTTTTCTCTCTTTATTATTTGTTGTCATCAGTAGAATAAGTAGAAGAATCAGTAGAGTTTGTAAACTTTTTACTTTACTCCCGACATTTTAACTCAGATATCTGTAGGTTCTACTTCTTTCTGCATCACTGCACACCTTCCCAACATCAGGACCGACTTCAGCCAAACTGGATGGAACAATAATGCATCCATGGCTGCATATCACACATGATGTATGTAACACGACGAAGGAGGATGAAACAGACTTAACTCTGTATTTATGACTGACTACTATGAATGTTTACCTGGGTTTTGCTTCTCAAGTTACATGAATTGAGAGAAAATGACCCCAGTGTTTTCTGTGTTAATATACTATGTGTAAATCTGTATAAAGAACACATTACTCAATGGACACCAAGCAACGCCTTTCGAATGATACATTTAATATATATATGGTGTAAGATAAAAGTCCACGTCAAATACAGTGAAATGGATGGAGACATTTCCATCTTTCACACATGGATGTACATGCAAACAGTCTCCTTGATATGATCTAACAATGATTACTCATACATTAGTGACTCCATACAAGCAGGAAATCACACATATAAAGTCCGCTCCAGATGAATCATCCTCTGCTTCATTGCGGCTCGATACAACATTTAAAAAACAAGTTACACGTTAACAGTACTTAACAAATATGTTCCACTTTAACTGAGTTAAACCTTTAACCAACATCAGTCCTGATTATAAATGTCATATATTCATAAACTGTCTGAGAAGTTTTACATGTTTGTGTCTTAAAGGGAGGAAGCCGGAGAATGGAAATTACATTGGTTTTGATCAAATCCTGCCTGCATTAAAGGGCTCATTAAAGGGCTCATTAAAGGGCTCAGATGTATTTTGCGGCTCATGATTTATGTATTTTTATTTTTTGCTTCTTGTTTTTTAGTTTTGGAAATGCAGAACAGCTCGGCCTGTGTCAAGTGTAGATATTATCAGTCAGTCTCACGTCAGGAGCCAAAATGGATTTTTTTAATACTCAACAATACTATGTGAACTCATTTTCCCATTTCCAGTGGTGGGATGTAACCCTGTAAAGTATATTTACTCTAAAGTATTTACATTTTATTCTTCTTCACAGGAAAATACTTTTATTTCACTACACCCGAGCTGTATAATTCTATTCTGAGTGACATCTGAAAATGTTGAAACAAGCCAGGCCTGTTGAACACTTGGCTCGGTTGTCTGTTGTCTGCTTGACTTCGCTGAGGCTGAAAGAGATGAATGCAATCTGCTCAAGTTCACTTTCTTTTCCACACTCTATCAGGGCTGAAAACCGATCCCTGTCCTTATTGTAAACCAGGTCTGAGTAGCCACTCGGCCCACTGTGGACAATCCTGAGCATTTCCCATTTTGAGGAGTCCAGTGGGGATCTGTTCAAATACACAGCCATGTCTTTTCTTTTAGACTCACTGTTTGGGTGCATGAAGAGGAGCTGAGTTTTAGTTTTACTGTCAGCATCGTCATCTTTTGGGACAAAGCCAATGACGCTGCCTTGACAGCCTGACTGTTTCTGTTCGAGGAGCTGTGGAGACGGCGGGAGTGGTTTGTCAAAGGAGCCGCCGATGTTGCCGCTCAGGGCCTCACATCTCTTGGCTTTAAATGTACGAGCATTGCAATAAAGATAACTCTTGCCCTCGTGGTCTACGATCTCTGCCATTTGACATTCACCAGACTGTTTACTGAGATTCTCACCTATCTGCCATGTCGTGCCATGGTCATCGCTGTATATTGCCAGCGCACGTTGCTCTTTGTTGGGGATACAATAGGCGTGAGTTGGTATGATCAGTCTTTCACTCTCCAGCTGGATGCCGTGGCCTGGGCCCACAGCGAACGTGGCCCACTTGCCTGTAGTGTCCCCTATCACACTGTCTGTTAAGTCTTCAGCTTCGCTCCAGGTTTTTCCGTCATCTCTGCTGCTAACATAACAAAGACGTGCACTGTTTATACCTGACAAAATCTGGTCCTGTTCTGTGATCTTTCCTTTAACGCAGATAAAAAATAAATGCAATGCGTTGGTGTTTTTGTCAAACACGGGGCAAGGATTCATAGGGCGATGGTTTGGTCTTTGGGCTGTTGACAGCTCCTCGCAGCGCTCCCACTGAAAACCAGAAAAAAGGATGAACAATGATTATGAAAGAGCAAATCTTTTTCACTAATAATTATATGCACTAGGGCTTGACTGTTACTTCAAATACTATCGAAATCGCTTTATCTGAATGATAGGAGTTACAGTTTATATACCATTAGAAACACACTGTGGTGCTATGGAGACAGCAGATCATATCTCCAGACTAAGGGAACATGTGTGTTTGGTAAAGACCCCAGCAAAAAATTACACCATTTTTTCAGTAAAAATGAAATACAACAATTCCCATAAAACTCCTTTGAAAACAATCACAATATGGTTTCTTTTGTATATCATTCAGCTCTAATAAGCATTAAATAACAAGGCTAGATTTGTTGACCATGGGAAATCATATTTAAAAACTATAGAATATCATAGACTTAACCTTTAAACCAAAAGCTTAGTCAGTGGATGTGAATGATAACCTGAACAGATCCGTCATCTTGTAAGGTTCCTCTTCTCATAACAAGAAGTTCAGCATCATGGTCAGAGGGTGAGGACCTTTTCTCTGCAAAGGCCAGGAATGTGTTGCTGTGGCTCAGATAAACGAGTGCAGGGATTCTGTATGTTACACCACTTGAGAGCTGTTCAAATAAAGTCGTTCTGACCAGTCCCTGAACCGGTTCCTTTGTGTTTGTCATGATGGATCCTGCGAAAACAAAATGTTACACATGCATATCAAGTCTTATTTTTACACATTTTTTTTTTTTTTAAATCTTGGGTGCAAACAGCATCTAACGTCAACTGTACACGTTGGACAAAGAGCTTCTCATTACTCCTCACAACTGTCACCCTTAAGACTAAATAACATACTCTCCTCATGCACACAACGGTACATACATTTCCTTTAAAAACCCAGATCATAATGCCAGTTATGTATTTTAAAACTGAATGCTCCTTTCCTACCCTTATCACTTTCTTCTGCAGCTTCTGATTCAAAGTTCAAAATGCCAACTGTATTAAGACTTTAAAACCCTGAAGTAAATCAGTTTTTTATTGTTCCGAAAGCCCACTGCTGAGTCACGCATGTCAGGATGTTTCAAAAGGACTTAAAGAAATATCTCCTCATACACAAAATAAAAAAGAAGTCTTTTCCTTGAGCATAATGCCGGTTATGTACCATTAAATTAAATACTTCACACATGTGCAGCCATGCAGTTATTCAAACATTGTTCTTCATGTTTTATATGAGGATATGGTACATTTTAAAAAACCCAAAGTCTTAAGAAAAACCCTTTTTGTCATTGTTTTGTAAGTTTGAAACAATGACTGTTTTAAGACTTTAAACCCTGAAATAAATCAGCGTTACCCTCCAGTACAGGAGGTCTACACGCTGCAGCCTTTAAAATGAGTGCTGGGCGTTGGGAGGAAATGCCAGCTGCCTTCTTTCCAGTTGGCTTCACTTCGGAGGAACTTCTCGGTTCCGGTTAAACTTCACTTCGTCGCACGCTGCACCTTTTGAAAGAGAAACACAAACCACGGCATATTTGTCATCTACATTCACACTGAACAATGCCCTCACAAAATGGAACATCATCTGGAATACATGAGGACAGAATAAGATGAACAAAAAACAAAAAATAGTTTACATAACTTGGCTTGCCTTTCTTTTGAAGATTTGATGAGAAAAAAGCTAAGAATTCTTAAAAACTATTCAGATAAATAAACAGTAAAACTCATGTCACCAACACGAAGCGGCAAGAAAGAAGAAAAAGAAGATGAATGTTCCCCCTCAGAGACAGACGAGCTGCAGAACAGGTTTAAATACTTCGACATTTTTCATCAGTTCTTGGAAAAACAGAAAAGCTCATAATCAATAGTCTGATGGATTAGTACATTGAGACGATATTGTGTCACAGTAACACCCACCGTCTTTTTGGTTCAGCTGTCTCTGGTCCGTTTGCTTGGGACGCTCGAGTGTCGCCTTTCACCAGGCCTTTCAGAGGAAAAAAACAAAAAACACAAACCAGAAGACGTCAGGAATAATGTGGGAGACCTCCTTTCGATTTGTACTTCTGGTCATATGGTGCATATTATCTACACAGGAAAAAAAGTCAAATGCTGTAAATGATGGAGTCAGATCTAACTCATCAACCTCTGTTTGAGGTTTTTTAGTTTTAGGAATACAAAATACTGGATTTTAAGTTTCTTCAGAAGGAGAATTATTCAGATCCCAAAACAAATTCACAATCTACTTGGTCGTCTTTATGCACTGGCAAACAGTCTGCTCCGTTATACTTAGAGTATTGTTGTTCCTTTCTTTTGTGCTCGCTGTTACGCTTGTCAAAAGACAACAGTTGAACATGTGACCATTTCTCTTGCTGAAAGTTCAACTAGATTAAATGAGAACAGGAAATAGTTGCACATTCTGAACAATGACTCAAAACAATGACAAAAGCTGACTTTCCTTCAAAGATTCTTGAACAAACTATAAAGTAAATCACACACTGGTGACACAGACGTGAAGTACTGTTGATGTACTTATACTTGACCTGAGTATTTCCATTTTCTGATACTTAAACATATCAGAGGAAATATTCTACTTTTTACTGCCATACATTGATGTTTAGTTACTTTTCAGTAGAGCTGCAAACATTTACTGATTAATCTGTCAAAGTGAAATGACAAAAAACACGACGACTATTTAGTAAAACACATGAATTCAGACTTTATCTGAAAACGTTTCTCTTCCTCGGTGCAACCTGATGATTCTTTTTCTGCCACATTGATATTTTCACATCATAACAACAAACTTTCCTTGTAACAACACACTATTTATCTTGTTATAACTTGAAACATTTCACATGAAATGTTGTTGCTTCACGTTGTAACTGTTCATCATGGTGATCATTTATACTGATATAATGCACAACGTTTGTCGTAATAAAATAAGTTTGTATATTGTGATAACATGAAAATATCAGACTTTTTGTAAATTGTTATATGTACATCCGTGGAAGTTGAAGTAAAAAAAACAAACAATACATTAGTTAGAAACATACACAGTAGTTAGAAGTCAGCTGCGACATCAACACGTTACTGAAGATCCTTCGTCATAGACACCAAACTGTAACCGATTCTTTTCTTCTTTCATTACACTTTGATGAAAACACATCTGTACCTTTGCTGAGGTAAGTAGTAGTATTCACACGAAGAATAACACAGTGGAGCCCAGAGAAAATGAAGACGGACTTCAAAACTTAACAACAGGAAGAACGAGCTGAATGCCTGAACCTGCATCACTTCCACTTTCAGTCCATGGGACTTTCCTGACCGTAATTTAAGATAAGACGTTTCCACTGGAGATTAATCTTAGAGTGGCTTCAAGGAGATTTATTTGAAAAACTTAACAACAGGATGTCGCACAGACTCACAGCTCTGCAGACGTTTTTGAGGATTTTAAATATAAACCCTTGTGATGGTTTACATGAGTTACAGGCACATAGTGACCACACAATACAAACAACTTCACATTATTGTCAGTGTGTTGCACTTTTACATACATTTCTTGGCTGTAAACGTTAAGTGTTTTCAGTAGAAATGAGTCAGAATACAACAAAAGAAGGCTATTAAACATGATGATTGTACTCAGTAGAATATGTATCATGTATCATGAGGTTTTATGTGTAAAACAGCAGTAGGGCAAAAAAACAACTTAAATTGTGAAAATAGAACAATATGTAAGAAATTAGCATCTGTTTAACGTGACAACTGGTAAGAAACACAGTGTACTTTTATCTGACGTGAAGTGAATCAGCCTCCAGGTCAGATTTAGGAGGATTTACATGTGATGTGTTAAAACTAAACTTATTACAAGGAAATGTTATAAATGCACGAGGGACTGAATGAGAACACTTTGAATTAAACGCACTGAGATGCTGTGTGAGTCTGAGATTTTGTCCAAGACTGAGGAGAAAAAGGATGTCCTACTGTATGTGTTGATTATCATGTGTAAGGTACATTTTCCATCTTCCCCGTAGTTGATTTACTGTCTTCCATGTATGTGGAATAAGTGTCAAGACCAACTACACCGAGACCAAGTCAAAACCATATGCACAGCAAGGCATTGATAGCAATGTTTATCATGAGTAAAACAACACTATGACAGTGTTAGAGACACATGTCCTGTCTCTCTAACACTGCATTAGACACATGCTCAGTATTATTACAATAAGTGGCTGAAGGTTGTCAAGCACCTGAAACCAGACTGCTGACACTTACACTAACTTTCTTTATGTTTCCTAAATGCTGATAAAAGGCTGACGTGGTCCAGCCATCTCACTTAGTTTCTTTCGTTGTGATTATGTGGATGTTTCCTTCGTGTTAAAATAAGATGGATGATTAAAAGGGTTGGGATTATAAGGTTTGTTGAAAACCTACTATTTCTTTTCAATATGAAAATAAATTCCTATTCAAATAAATTCCTTCAGATGAACTCTTGGCCCCACAGAGGATTAAGTCTTTACGGAAAATGAACGAATGAATGAACTCCAATTTACTGGTTGCATTTGAAGCAGGAAGTTTTACATCAAACCACAGTAATGATGTTAATAATTCAGACAATTCACAGGTCTTGAAATAAAATTGCGAGTTCTCTTTGGAGACCAGCCTGAAGACCAAGACTAATACTGAGGACTACAACACTACAACACTCTGTAGAATGTCTCTTAATGCTTTTATGGATGCAGCAGGGGTGGAAGACTAAGCCAAATTTCCTACAGTGTGGGACAATAACATTAATCTTGACTGGTAAATCAAATCAAATCAAATCCCTTTGTTCCTTGTCCAAGTTTAACATTTTTTAGCCATGCGTAGCCTTCAAATGCAACAACTAAATGCATGGACGCAGTCGGTTTAGACGTACATTTATAAAAGATTTTTGATGAAGAATCATGGCCTGGATGAAAAAGTGCAGGCGACCTAATCGACAGCAGCCCCATGAGCAGTAACAGTTCACTGCGTTATAATCTGTTTACACAGTTCTAACAAAAGAAAAGGCGTTGTTGTTCATCAGTGCGTTACTTCTCAGTAGTGTGGCTCTTCATGTGCAGCCTGACGTACGTCTTTCGGTGGAATCCCTTCCCACACACGTCGCAGCGGTGCGGTTTCTCTCCGGTGTGCGTGCTGCTGTGCTGTTTCAGAGTGGAGTGATCGCTGAAGCAGCGGCCGCACACGTTGCAGAGGTACGGCTTCTCCCCCGTGTGCGTCCTCATGTGTCGCATCATGTTGTGGCGACAGTTGAAGGACTTGCCGCACTCGTTGCACAGGAACGGCTTCTCGCCCGTGTGGATCCTCATGTGGTTCTCCAAGTTGCCCTGACTGTCGAAACACTTGCCGCACACTTCACAAACCTTCCCGTTTTTGTGAGTTTTCAGGTGGAGTTTTAAGTTTTCGGCAGAGTCGAAGTGTGTCCCGCAAACCCCACACAGGTCTGTGGCGTGACTTTTGGCGTGATTCACCAGAGAAACCATGGAGTGGAACATTTTCCCGCACACTTCACATATAGTCCGAGTTTGATGCTTTTCCTGTGCAGCAGCTTTGGTCTTCTCTCTGCCGTTTTCATTTTCAGCAGCATTCTGTTCGTGAGTCTTTTTGTGGATGTGAATCAGCAGGTGGCGTTTCAGTGTCGAGTAGTCATTGAAGCATTTCCCGCAGACGGAGCAGGAGTACGGCCTCTCTCCGGTGTGGATCCTGATGTGTCGCATCATGTTGTGGCGACAGTTGAAGGACTTCCCACACTCGCTGCAGTTGAATGGTTTCTCACCCGTGTGGACTCTCATGTGCGTCTCCAAAGCGCTGGAGGCGCCGAAACATTTCCCACAGATGCTGCAGACTTCAGCTTTCACATGGGTTTTTAGGTGAACTTCAAAACTCTCCACGGTCTCGAAACTTTCCCCGCAGACGCCGCAGACGTCCTTGGGGTGAGTCTCCATGTGGTTCACTAAGGAGACGATGGCGTGGAAGGCTTTCCCGCAGACTTTACAGCTGATTCGCGGTTTATTTTTTTTGGTCGGGTGCAGTTTTGGGCCCACAGGTAAACGCTTCCTCCTCTTCCACCTGCGGCTGCTTTCGCTGCTGTCGCTTTGAGATCCCACGCTGCCCCTCCACTCCTCATCGCTGTCGTTGTGCTCGGCCGCAGAACAACTTGAAGAATCATCGACCTCCTCCTTGGTCTGATCCTGCTCAGCTGAAGTGCTTGGCAGAGGATCCATCTCGGCTTTAGCGCTCTGATAACCCGACTGCAGCTGGTCCACCGTGTTCTTCACGTATGGAGATGTAAATATGAACCTGATGGTGTTGTTGTCCTCCTCCAGCTCCTCCTCTTCCTCCTCCTCCAGGTGGCTGGGGAGCTCCTCCTGACTCTTTCCGGTCTCTGGAGGTTCATGGTTGTCCTGGTCCAGACTGGAGCTCCACTCCTGCTCGCAGTGCTGCTGCTGCTCTGAGGGAAACTCCTCATCCCAGACTGAGAGAGCCAGCTGAGGCTGGTCTGCAGAAACAAACCAAAGGAGGAACATTTCAAGCCACAGTCAAAATAAACCATATTCATGTTGGTTATGATGGTCAACATGTCAGATCAGGCAGTACTGGAGTTGTGGAGTGACATGACAGACTACACGTTGCTCCACAACGAATACTGCGGTCATTCACAACGTATGTGGTGTTATTAGGAAGGAGGCACTAGTCTCTGAATTTCAGTTTAATCGTGCAGCATCTATATCTACAGCTTATAGTATTAAAGGTAAGAATGGAACGCCGGACGTCCACCTGTTCTTCCCAACATCGGTCGAATCAATACAGTCTGACTGTGGCCTAGTATAGAAAGCATGGGCATTGAGATCTTTATTAGGAGCCATTCCACCAGCAATTAGCTTGATTGTCTGAGCAGTGATTGACGGAGCCAGGAGAAGGGTTTTCAGGATCTGTCCTCAATGCCAGGACAAGCAGGTGTGGATGATAAGTGATGTTGAGTGGAAAGCAAAGGAACGAAGGGACGTTAATGGAAATGATGGAAAGAAGAGACTGCGATAGGAGGACTTTTGAAAGCAAGAAAACAGACAAGCTCTGAGATACAGAAAGCAAGCTGTTGTACACAGGTTGAAGCTTTAATTGAGAGCGGGATGTTAAAGTCTACATCTGCAATGAATAACACGCCTTCAAACATGGCCTAACATGCGCAGAAACACACAGATGATCCAGTAAATGTTAGATGTTTTAGTATTTTAAGCGGAGTTCGTTTTGTCTCGTTCAAGGGTTCATTTCATGGTAATAAACGTGCTTTAGCATCCATCAGCTGCAGCTTCGGGTTCACTATAATGTCATTATGATGATGGATGTGTCCGTGTTAAACTAAACCTTTCTGAGATGCTTTACGTCCCATTAGAAGAGTGGGCGTTGACACTGAATAGTCAGAGCCAAGGCTGAAGAGAACTGACCCGAGTGTTTGTTTGTGTTCACTTCAGGTTTTAATACTCTCTGCAGCATCCTGCGCTGCCGGCGGATCTCCCGTTTGGACAGAAGGATCTCCTCCTCGTAGCCCGCCACGGTCTTCTTCACCGCCTCGAAGATCTCCTCCGCGGCCGCAGACAGCCGCTCGTTCACCAGCACTCTGAGCAGCTGGACGGCGGACATGTTAGCGGAGCCGTGCGGCGACTCGGACCCACCGGACCACCGGACCCACCGGACCACCGGACCCACCGGACCACCGGCCTCTGCGAGTTCTGGACCCGGTTTCTGTTGTGAATTAAGCAGCGCGAGGCACCGCTCTGACTGCGACAGTCACGTGTGGGCGTTACATCCGGCCGGAGCGTCATCTTTTCAAATTAAAAGCAGAGTCACGTGTGGGCGTTACGTCCGGCCGGAAGGCACCTTTTCAAATTAAAAGCAGCTTTATTAAAGGATCAGTTCGGTGATTTTCCCAAAGGACTGCACAGCATTTTAATCCCACATTCCGATTGTGAAGCGAATACATGAGTGGAATTGGAATAAAAGAGTATGTTTGTGTAAGACACGATACCAATGCTGTCAAGTAGACTTACATTTAAATATAATGTCTTAACTTCTATAACAAACACACACGATAGCATTCATCAAAAACACAAGTACATTTTGTCTGCCCGGATCTACTTCACACTTGACATTTTCTCCTCCTGCTGCTGAAAATAAAAAGAACGTTCAATAAGAATGAAGATAGGACGGATTTGGATCATTGTGATTTAAAAGTGCGTGTTGACTTTCAGTACATTAATCAAAATGAACAAATTAATCATTTTGCCAACTTAATGCTTATTTTGTTCAGTTTTTGATTTAGACATCAAAGTGAACAAAATAAATGTAATCTGAGTTTTTAAGTCAACTTTATTGTTATTACTAAAATCAAAATGAACATAATCCGATGAATAATCTGAAGAAAAAAAACACATCTGATCATTTTGATTTGGGAATTTAATAAACAGCGTCATGAGTCTTTCAAGGGTTTTTCTTTTGTCGGATTCAGATTCAGATAAACGTTGTTAATGCCCAGGAGGAGACTCAATGGATGGAGGATATGATGATGATATGTGTGTGAGTGGAAACTCCAGCAGATGGCAGCATTACCCCAAAAAAAAAAAACTGGAAAAAACCATTACACACTGGAAGCTGTCAAACAATCAACAAAGACATTTTGACTGTAACATTCAATACTTTTATTGTGAAAAACTCTCTTCATTCCCTCTTTAACTGTACAATCAATAATTTAACAAAAGAAGCATGTTCAGCTTGATGTGTGATGAACATTATCTCACACACACTCACACACACTCAGCAGCTTTAGCCAAAACAATAGTGTTTTACAGGTGTTTGTTTTTTAACCTAAGTCGCCGTCGTCATCATCATCATCATCATAGTCATCATCATCATCACACTCTGCTCTTTGACACAAACACTTTCACTCTCAACGAGCTTGTTCAACCTCTCATCATCTTCTACAAACCATCGTTTAAAAACACAACGTCCCAAAAGGAAAAATCAGTTCAGGAGAAACAAACACTGAAGAAGTTCATATAAAAAAACAACAACAACAACAACAACAACAAAAACATACTGTATTTATCCAGCTCCTTTTCCTCCTCACCTCAGAAAGGGAAAACCTCTTCTGAAAATCTTGGCAACAAGCTCGAGTTGAATTCCTTTTCCTTAAAAACCACGAAGCCTCTGAATGTTTCTTATGTCAGATTACTGTTTCTGTGAATAAGTAGAAAATGGTGAAAAAAAGCAGGTTTCATGAAGTCAGAGGCGCCGTCTTTCGTGTTCTGTTTCGATTTACAAACATCTCGAACTGAGAAGAGCAGTAAACGGACACGTTGGAGCAGCTGAAACAAGCGGACGTTTGTCATTTCTGATTTTAAAAAGGCTGTTAAGATCACTTTTCATCAACCCCTTTTTTAAGATTACTTTCTTTTCTTTTGTCGACAAATCCTATGGTCACTTTTTAACCGTCTCTGGAGGCTGCAGAGTCGGAGGAAGTCACCTCCGGTCTAGAAAGCGATGGCCGTTCTCAGACTTTGAATGTATTTAGTTAAAAGCTACTGTCTCCTTCTGTTTCTTAAAGAAGGAATGTGACCCAGTCCCTCCAGGAAGTTGAAATCCCAAATTCTGCATGACCTTCAATTTTATCCAATCACAACTTTACCGCAAATTTGACCAATAGTTTCCTTCAAGTTTCCTCACAAAACGTTCAGCCGTATGTCACCAAAGTCACTTCCTTGTTTCGGGTTGTGAAGATACCACGGTGCAGATATTTTGAATCTTTTTTTGGGGTATTTTTATTTTGTGACACGTACTGAAAAGTACAGAAGATTCGTTATTGATATCGTTGTGTGTTTGCTGTTTTAATTGTGAGTTTTCACTGCTTTGTGGAATAAAATCTCTTCAGGTGCACGTCTTCATTTACAAATAAAGCACGTTTTGTTAGAATTCTCGTGATCCTGAGCCTTTTTGGTCAGAAAACTTGGAACACTCAGAACAGTACGAAAATAAACTCACAGCTATTTTTGTAGTTCTTCACTAAATCACACATTCTCACTGCAGAAAACACCTAAAAATATCACGTGCGTTGCCATTTTCTTTAGAAATGCTGCCGTGAAACCAGGCATTTTAGGCAAAAAACTCATGCGAAATCCTAAAGGGACTGTTTTTTAAATTGTTTTCAGACCAGAATCGAGCTCTACGGCACCGGCAGATGAGATAAATCAGGTTACAGACACACAGACAACACTGTTTGTACAGTCTGCTGTTCATCTCTACATTTGTTGACAGTAACTGAAGTAGAAATCCTTTAAACTGCTCGGTCGGTGCCGTGATGAGAGGAGGGGGAGAAAACAAGGCCAAAACATGTTTGAGGTCTGGAGGCAAGGACGACTCCCTGAGATAAAAGACAAACACAGAGAGGACGGACAGAAAGCTGAGACGAAAAAACAAACACAAACAAACATAAAAACGAAAATAAAATGAAGAAATAAAAGCAAAAAAGGAGCCGAGGAGGAGAAACAAACCAGCACAGGTTCTTCTATAAAAGAGCAGCGAGCTCTGATGAAGCCCTCCAGAGATCTATGAAAAGAGCATCTATTATTCAGCAGCTATGAATCATGGGACATCATGCGGAGGCGGACGTGCAGATCAGAGGGAGAGAGAGGAAGACACGCTGCACTCACTCCCCGTGGGACATCCAGTCAGAGAGGTGACGGCTACGCAGCGCTTCAGTCTGACAGAACAACACGCTTTCTCTTTTCTTAATCAATATTTATCTGTCCACGTGTCTACGTTTTCCCACTGGACCTGAATGTAGCATGAAGTGCAAACACAAAGGCAACGAAGGGTTATTTAACGGTTTTCCCATGATCTTAACTTAATTATCCCCGTCTCCACATGGCATGCGTAGGTATATTCAGCTCGTCATCTCCAGATACAAATTCTAACTTTTTGATTTTCCGTCCTTTTTTTTTCCTCCTGCAAATGGTGTTTCGAATTTCCTGAATGTCAGGGCTGCTTTACAACTCTACGATGGTGCATTCAAAGACTCTCCGCCATCTGAGATTCCTGGTTCAGCGGCTGAAAAGCAACCCTTTTAAAAGCCAAAAAGCAAACAGATGTACTTGAAAAAGTGATGATTGTTGTCAGATTTTGGAGCCATTTTGTTAAAAACTAATATTCCTTTTTGTTTCATGAAGAAGAAACACAAGCAGTGTAACGAGGACGCAGGCGCTGCAGAAAGACAGCACTTTAATACTCAGGTATAATTATCACTATTTAATAACTGAATGTAGAACAGACAAGTGGAAGAGTTCGGTTACACATTCCCTAGAGGAACTATTTCCTTTTCCAGCTATTTTTTAAAATAACGTTTTCAACTAATAGACTGTTTTGTCTGTTAAATGTCAGTAAATAATTAAAAATGCCTTTTAAAATGTCATCAAGATTGCTCATCTTATTTGAGACAAAACAAAACAGCTGCAAAGTCTTGAGTGACTTCACTCAGCAGCCTCCAGAGACAACGAATAAAAGCCTAAATAAATAAACATCACGATCTGAATAGATTCTAATGAACAGGGACAACTTTCTGCTTATGATTCAACGTGTTTTATATCAGTTTTTATTGCACTGAAAGCTTGGTTTCAAATCTTTAACTTGAAAATGTTTCAGCTGGCACCAAAGCGAGGACCTTCAAGGCATTTTACTGCTAATTCAGGCCTGTGTACACCTCATAACTATCATGAACATAAACCTGTGTAGTGTGAATCAGTTATAAGGATGCTTTCATATCAAATTAAAACTTTTATTGAGACGGAACCACCAAAGTCTGGACCTCGTTTCACCTGCTTCAAAGTTTCTCTCGTCTTGTCACTAAGATTTCAAGTGTTTCTTATTGATTTTAGCTTCCGGAGCTCTGAGTGTTCAACCTGCTGAGGATCAATAACGGACTGACAGGTAATAGTGTCTCAATTTTTAGCTTATTGGTCATTAAAATAGCAAATAAACAGAGGAAAAGGTGGAGTTAGGAGCAGACAGACAGACAGAAGAAAAGTGAGATATAAAGTGAAGCATTGATCTGTGATGCACAGACACATCGTGCACCATGTAGAGTGAGTGAATATGGTGTTTGAGTTGGGGAGGGGGGGGTTCTGTACATTAGCAAACACTCCTGCACTCAGACAGGAGGCAATCTGCAGTCTTTTTACATGTAGTGATGTAGAATCACGTCTGAAGACAAAAGAGTCTGTAGTCTCGTTGGATATCATGAGGCACCGTTTAAATTCCCCCCCACCTGTAAAGTACGTCATCACCTTATTCGTCCCGTTACCCATAATTCCCACTCTGATCGCAGCTCTTCAGGTCCAGGGAGGTAATCCGCCCCTCCAGCTGCGACGTCCCGCTCAGTTAGGAGATTTTGCAGTTGTTACGGGTGCAGTTCTGCGGCGGGCTCTGCGGCGGGCGGATGGACTTGGAGCGCTTCAGGCTGTTGCCTTTGGAGCCGCCGGCCGGGTTGGCCAGCGAGTATGAGCGTCCGTGCATCATGACGGCGTTCATGCCGTTGGCCATGGAGAAGGACTTGAGGTGGGACTTGATGGCGACGGGCAGCGGGAGTTTGTCGATGAGGTGGACCGGCGTGCAGGACACGATGGCTCTGCAGCAGAGGTCCTGAAGGCTGAAGACTGCAGACAGAAACGAGGTGAATGAAACTTCATTTACTCCAAAACATCTATTATTTATGTGTGATTATATATACATACACACAACCAGGTTTATGTATTTATCATCAGTAAATCCAGTGTTTCCAGTTCAGAACCAGGCTTGAGTGGTGAATACAAGTAGAAGACAGTTTAAGACTGTGTCTGCAGAGCTCATCCTGCTGACACTAAAGTCATTAATACATTAAATGAGGTGAAGTGTGTTCATAAACTCTCTGAGGGTTTACAGGACGTCACTAATTACAGATGAAGACTGAATGATGACTGAGAGCTGCAGTACTTTAGTTCTTTTAAAGAAAGTCCAGTCAAATGTTAGGACGCACATTTAGCTGTTTTTCTTTGTCTCTATTCATTTTGTTAATGTTTCTCTGAGTAATAACAAAGAAACCCCACAGAATAACAAGGTATGTCCAAACTTTCAGCTGTTCCCCACGTCACACACGTGTTTCTGACCCGAGTCGTCGTGCTCTCACCTCGGTTGGGTCTCCAGAACTTCTCCATGCCGTGCCTCATCAGGACGATTCGCGACAGCTCCGTGAATGACTCGATGACGTTGAAGTTGCACAGGGGGCTCACCTCGAAGAAGGTCATGCCATTTTTCTCGGCGTAGGCTCTCGCCTGCTCGGTGGGGACCTGCCGCTTGAAGGCCAGGTGCAACCGGTTACCTACGAGGATCCGGGGCACGCCTGGTGCATGCTGGGACGGAGAAATGAAAAGTAAACAGTTACCCACAGAGATGACAGCTATATGCATTTATAGAGAAAAAAAGCTGATTTAATAAAATAAATTACACATTCCTTTATAACCTGTTTTGGCCCAAGAGACCAATGCTGATTAAAAACTCATCCACAACCAGAAACATGACACTCGTGCTGTTAATCTGTCCAGTTTCTTTTCTAATCAAACAAAAACATGTTTCTCTTGTCAAGACATTATTTTATTGTAGAGCTTTGATGAATGTATGAAATTCAGCTGTTCGTTATTCTATTTTTCTACTGCCCTGTTTTATGATCCGTTTGTTTTACGTTTGATTTTGTAATTGATGGTTTTGATTCTGTTTCTTTCTCTTAATCACTTCATAACTTTTATTAATTATTCGTCAGTTCAAAATGTGTTTTAATGGCAGTGATCAAAATCATAAATCAAAGGCACTGTCCAAACTACAAACCAACGTCATTTAATTCCTCTCCTCAGGTTTTTAAAAGCAGCCGACTGCACCGTCACCGTCACCGTCTGTGAAGGTGGAGCAGGAAAAGCCAAACACACATTCCACAGGACAAAAATACCACACACACACACGCTGGCATGTCTCCTGATCTTTGTGAGGACACTCATCAAATCCTTCTCTAACTCCAACCTCATTTTAACTGTAACCCTAAAACCAAATCTAAACTCAAAAAAAAAAACATTTAAAGTTGTGAGGACTGGACAAAACGTCCTTACAATGGTTGTCAAACACCAAAAATGTGTCCACCAAAGAAAGACAGTCTGTGAGAACACTGCATGGGCTTCCACTGATCTCTTAACCTCTAACCTTAGCCTTCCCCTGACCTTAACCTAACTCTAATTCTTAACTCTCAAACTTCATGATTTACATCACGGGTTCATGCAGTTTGTCAAGTGGAGACCGATTTCTGTCCCCAGTAATACTCGTCTAAACACACACTCACACACAGAGCGGACATCCTCTGGGTTGGAGACAGCAGGAAGGACACGATCAACGAAACCCACACAAACGCACACACACATACACACAGTCTAACCTTCACCAAACCCAACTCTAACAAGTCTGACCCGTCGGACATTTCAAACTGAGAGGACGGAACAAAATATGTCCACATTATTTGAGACTGAACCAAACAAAAAAAAAAACCCACCTAAACCTAAAAGAACTCTTGAACCTCAAGTTTAATGATTAAGGTGACATGAATGTTGTTCACATAAGGAAACCAATCCCCCACTAGTGACTGTGGAAACAGCTTTATGTCCACACAATGTGAGAAATGCACAGCCACTCGCAAATTCAGAGCATTTTGTTCTTGTTTTTGATTGTTGCAGCCTTGAAATCAGAAGCTGGATTCTTCTTCTAGGACAAATGTAGATGCCACGCGAGGCGTAGTAATACCGCCTACCGAGTGGAGTGTATACTACCTATTAAATCACTTTGTAGAGCACCAGAAAATAGGAAAAGATGTCAGCTATAGTCTGAAATGAAACCTGACACCACTCCATCATGTCTTACCTCATCAATCTCTCTGATCCACCTGTCGATGCCGTCAAACGACCACCGATTGGTGATATCATACACCAGCAGGATGCCCTGAAGGAAAACAAACAGACACAGAATTAGCGCCGTGTCCCAGTATTCAGATCAGCCGGTCTTCGATAAACAGGTCTTTGTTTCTCACCTGAGCTCCGCGGGAATAAGAGCGAAAGATGGTGCAGAACCTCCCCTGTCCTGACGTGTCCCTGCAGAGTAAAAAGGCACGAACAAACATCATCACACACTACACGGCCAGAAGTATGAGGACATGTTCGTACTTCATACACCTTTTGGACTTATGTCTGCACTACATCTGAACAAGTACTCATACAGCCACTGTAATTCTACAAGTTACCTCATGTGAGACACTAAACTGCTGTTGGCAAGCATATTTCTGATCTAAAAAAAAAACATGTCACATGTCTATTTTCACTGAAGGACAGACCTACATTTTTAGGGTTATAATGGTCTCTCTGACTTCCATTGTTATTTGCATTTTTTCTCATCATTATGGGAGCAATATACTAGTTCCTGCAGTGCAATATTTTCGAAATAATTCTTCTGAGGGTGTAGTAACACAGTCTGTTTTTACGCTGCTTATATCCAGAGGGTTTTGTTAAGTAATCAACGAAAATGGAGACAACTGTAGGACTCGTCTGCCTCAACTTTGAAAGGTTGATTTACTTCCATTGCTGCGGAAAAGCTGGAAGATGTAAACACGCAAATCTTTGCCTGAAAAAAAGCATTTTTTTAACTCTATTTTTCAGCATTTGGCAGCCTAAATGTTTTTACCTTCTGTCAGTTTACCGCTTACTTTTGTCCCAAAACTGCTAATGCTAAGATTAAGTCTCTAAACGTCTCACACCACAGGATCATTTGAGGATAATCAGTTCAGACCAGCAAGTAGTGATTGTCAGGAAGGACAAATTACACCCAAAAGCAGCCCAATTATCCTGTAATTTGGGGCCAGTTTTAGACAGTGGACTAAGTATACTTCAGTACACAGAGGAGTGAAGACTGATGCAGCAAAACTCATACTGTAGATGTGCCTTTAACTTCTGTCTCCACAGGCAAGACGAGGCGTTGGTTCTCCCCTGACGAGCTGAATTCTTTGGCCTACTTCCACCCAGCAGGCCTCGCCGAGCACTGCAGTGTTTAAACTGACAAATACGAGCATCTGCTGCATCTCTACTGATGCAACGTGATTTCTAAGGCACGGAACGATATGCAGCTCGTTCACTCTGAGGCGTCTGACACATTTAAGACACATGGAGGAGAACTTTTTAATCAAACTAATGGCCTTTAAGGTGGTCTGTCAAACATCTTTCACTCTCGATTGTCTATGTGCAAGTGTGAATCCATACATTTAGTGCATTTTTACATGTTGTGTGCATTTGTTCCTTTGGTCTCTTTGAAAATGTGACATACTGTATGACTGATTACTTTGAATCCACAGACGGTGAGAACTACTCTGTGCAGAGGAAACATGAAAACAGGTGACAGTGTGCTCTTTGGATTATTCAAATTCTCTCCAACATGTCATTTTCTTAAGAAAATATGCACATATTTCGACTTTATTTCTTGTTTGTAGTTTAAAATAACAGAAGTGTTAATTGTGCTGGTGCTAATTTAAAGTGTGTAAACTGTGTGAGTACAATTACTATGTTAAAAAAGTGGTGGTCGTTATCGGACTTTTGAGATGTTTTGTTAGAAAACTGTTGTTCCCTTCTGTTGCATAAAGATGAAACATGACTCCCAGTCTGACGACGAGGCTCAGTGATGAGATTTTAATTGTTTTCAGGCAACAGTGGAGCTTTACAGCACAGACGAAGAACATAAATCAAGTTACAGATACACAGACAATACTGTTTGTAGGATGAATTCACTGCTGCTGCTAGTCAGTCCAGAGGATTCGATAACTGAAGTATAGAAAATCACCAGAGTGATCCTTTAAATGTGGCTGAGGATCCAGGCTGATGTTGTACACAGAGGTTTAATGGTACATACCAGAACAGAGCAGCAGCCTCTGTGTCTATTGTTCAGATAACAACAGGTGATGAGTGCTTACCAAAGCTCCAGCTTCACTCTCCTCCCGTCCAGAAGAATGGTGGTGGTTTTATAGTCGATACCTGCACAGACACAGAGAGAGACAGATGTCAGGTAAAGGACGCACCAATGACACCAAAATCTGACTCAATTTACCCACAACGTGTAGACCGCTAATCAGCTGTGAAATCCTTTTATACCAGGATGGAAAAGCCAAACATGTAGCAGAGTATATCTTTTAGCTTGATCTGACTGTCTGTAATACGCAAGTCCTTTTTTCCCCCCCATTTTTTCAATAAGATATAACCACAGGCCCAGTATCAATACCTCTGACTGAGGAGACAAACCTAACAGTAGTGTTATATTTCCAATGTGAATACCTTCAAACATCGTTTTATGCAACGTGTAACATATCTGACATCTACATCAACACAAAAAAGACTCATTACATTTCATCAGACATTCCGAATCTTTAAAGAAATTAAACCAGAACGTTGAACAAATGCGTTATTAAAACTGAAACCGTTTTTTTTTTAATGGAAGCATTTGTCTACCTTTTGAAAAACATGATGTAGCTGAGGAAAGGAAATGCACAGGTGTAATCACAAATCATAATACAATATGAACACCAAATCACGCAGCCCTGTTTGCAACCATTACCTTGATTATGATTAGCATTTTTAACCAAACATGTTGATAAACTGATAAATAAATCATCACATCGTCATCGTCACAGCCCAGCATTATCTAATCAGAAAAGCTTTAAAAATCTGACAACGGTGTGAGCAGCAAAGGTTTTTCACCACATAACTGACTAATATGATTATCAAGCATCAGTGATTGATTTACTGGTAGAGATTGGATTTTTCAAGGACACATTTCTGCTTTGGCATTCACTTAAAAGCCCTTCAAATAAAAATAATCAAGTACACAATGAAAACTGTCCTCTTCCATAAAAAAGCCCAGTTTCAGCAGCACAGCTGACGACCAGACCTCCGCTTCCGAACTCTTCCACTTGACTGCATCAGCGTCTGGGTAACAACATTAACAATATCTTCCAATTTTCCAGGCAACATAAAGCTGCTGCCGAGCTAAAGTGCTGAGCTCAGGCGGCCTAATTGAATTGGAGTGAGCGCAGGGCTTCGAACCAAGTGCTTCCTTTCCTCTCGTTGCCAGGGCTCGCTCAGATGATCCCAGATAATCAATAGCTTCTCTGATGTCTGCTTGTCTTAGCTGAATTCTGCCGCTGCTATTCTGGGAGTCGGCTGACTTCGTTTCTCCTCTGGAAGTATTCAAAGCTGTGAGGAGCCTCTGATGTTCAGCGTTTGCTCGAAATGTGTCAGAGTTGATTTACCGACACTAAGTCTGGTGATTTTCTATACTTTAATGATTGTCAACAAAGCCCATGGAGAGACAAACAGCAATGAATTCATCCTACAAACAGTACTGTCTGTGGATCTGTAACTTGACTTACTTTATTCGTATCTTATTCCTACGGGTGCAGTTCTGGAGATCAATCAATACTTTTTGTCAAATTATTGATTTCTTTCATCGATAGCTGTATAATGAGTGGGATAATGTACACAGAGATCAAGACCCTCATCACTGTGTCAGGGTTTATTTCACCATAATGACCGGCTCACTGTCCCCATTATCTCTTACATGGAGCTGTGTAGTTTAAAAACTACTACTACCTTCTGTTTCCTGAAGAAGAAACGCGTCACCCAGTGCAGTGACGAGGCTCAGAAATGTAGAATAATGAAATAATATTTTCAAATTACAGTTTTGGACTCCAGTGATTATGTTAACAAGATGAAACGATAGTTGTGCTGCATTCTGTTTCACATCGATGCGCTTGTTTCGTCTGTGCTAAAATAAACCCAGCACGCTCATTTCCTTTACAGCAGTGCAATACAGTCAATTTCAATCACAATGTGGTCTATGGTCAAACAATGAAAGCACAAGAAACAGAGAAAAGTAAAGCATGTCCAACTAGCACTGTTAGCAACCACGGCTTCAAAAACCTGACAAACACTTTGGACAAGCATTACACCAGTTCACCAGCGCTGCACTGCTTATCCTGTAGTTGCAAATGATCCATCTACAGCTGAATACTTTTCCAACACAAAACACAATGTATATGTGTAGTGGTTTTCAGTAGGATGTGGAAGTGCGCTAAAATTAGGCCTGTATGATATGAGGACACTGTGACAACATTTTTCACTATTGCAATGACGATATGACTTGCGATAATTAAACAAAGATTGAAATGTGAATATTGGCTCCACAGGCCCCATGTATTTCTGCTTTAATAGTTACACCAATAACATAGACCCCAAACAGTGAATAGCCTACGTATGTCCACTGAATAAAGAAATGAAATGACTTATTTTGAACGTGCTTTTATTAACTGTGCAGCCCTTTTCAGATCCTTTTCAGATGTCATGAAGAAGATAAATCAGGTTACAGATGCACATATAATACTGTTTGGAGGATGAATTCATTGCTGGTGTTAGTCACCGGATTGATCATGTAAGATGCAGACAAAAACAAAACAAAACTCAACAGGGAAAATTCTCAAAATGATCCAACATGAACTGTCTGAAATTGTCCAACAGTTATCAGACATCACCAGCTCCTTCTGTACATTGTTCCAGGAGAAAAGATGCAGCTCAGTCTGAACCGTGGGGACAATCACCACCAATACACGCCATGACGGCTTTGTATGAAAGCCAACAGCGGGACATCAGGTATCCACAATCATTTATCACCATATTCAGTCTCTTTTACTCAACTAACACCCCTCCATCCTTCAGGAAGGTGGAGATAACCAGTGATTATCCATGGATGTGCCACTGTCCAAAGAGCCAGTCCACACTACAACAACACAACGGACTGCTTCTTCACAGGCCCTCGGGGAGTGTTCCTTTGTTAGTGTGTGCTGAATGAAAAAAGCTTTAAGTGGCTCACTTGTCTATGCAGCTGCACTGAAAAAAGCATCTTTACAACCTGCTCCTGCATTTTAATGAACTTCACTCCTCCAGTCTGTTGTTATCTGATGGCTGTGAAATAAAATAATAATAAAAAAAAAAAAAACCTTATCGCAGCGTGAAAAATTAATCATGAAATCCTCTCAACCACCCCCCAACCCCCACCCCACCCCAGATCCCTCCTGTCTGAGGAGGAGTTATTATCCTAAGAGACGGGAAAACTAAAAGATGTGTAGATGATTTCAGGGCCAACAGAGCTTGAGGATACAAACAGCCAAAAGACCTACTCGTCAACCAGCAGAAAATATGTCCTATTGTTACTACAACTCGATTCAGACAGGATTTATGAAGCTCATACTTATATATATTTCACTGTTCTGATTATCAATTATCATCACAACCCAAAACGATGCCTCAAATGAACTTTATTAACAGGTGAAGTTGACAGCTATGTGTCAACACTGTCTTGTGAACAAACCATAGAATTTCAAAACATTTCTTTGACGTTTGTGTCCTAAACCTTCTTGTAATTCATTGCCTATAACAGACATATCTGCAATGAGCTAAGAGCAGAACTATGAGAGGTATCTATCCATCATCAGTTGATGTTACATACAGGCAAAACAGAGTGAAAAAACTACATTTCCTTCAAATAATTTCAAATTGCCCAACCACCATCACACCTGGAAGTCAAGACAGCACCGGAACCCTCTGAAAACAGAGGAAAAACCCTGACCACAACATGTCCTGTTTGACTGTTTGCAGTATGATATACCCTAAAAAGTGACTATAGAAACAGGTTCACTAGGGCCTCGTTTCCTATCAGTCAACTTAGTTCAGATCTGATGTAGGCACCGAAAAGTACCTAAAACATCTTAAATCATGCTGCCAAAAAAATAAAAATCCCCAAAACTGCCGTCACTCTGCTCAGTACACACATCTTTCACGGCCACTAACTCCTGCTCTGATCACCAATCAGCACATTTATAATCAATGAAACACACAAACACTGATCACTGAGGAGGAAATGTGACAGACAGGGAGCCAATCACAGCCTGACGACAGACTCATCCAATCAGAATCTGCTCTCCTGTCCTGATTTTTCCTCCTCCTGAAATATTTAAGATCCTCACATGCATCATTCTTCCCTCCGTGCTTTGCCAGAGGGATGGAAATCAATATGAGAGCTTGTGTCTGCGCTCCACTCTGCCCTCCATATTTAATGAAGCCGTTTGAAGGCTTCTGATCTTCGCAGCAATTAGGACGGCTTCCTCTTTTAGGTTCACGTTTTGACAGTTTGTTTTTAGACGAATGGCCCGTTCTTTCATTGGTTCAAATACAGTAAAATCCCATCAGAGGCCACATAAATTCTAATGTTTTTTAAAATTTTAAAACTACTTATGTGTCAAATGGAACAATTATCACCAAGACAATCTATAATACTTTGCAGCCTCATATAACACAGCAACGTTTCACTCTAATACCACTTTCATACTTTCACTTCAAACGGTGAGTGGAGATGAGTTTCACCGTTCAGACTTTGGAGCGGTTTTGTTAAAAATGAGCGTTCCCTTCTGTTTCCTAAAGAAGAAGCCTGCCACCCAGTGCAATGTCGAGGCTCAGTGATATGTTTTTAATCGTTTTCAGACAACAGTGGATCAGTATCAGGTCATAGATACATGAACGACACTGTTTTCAAGGTGAAATCATTGCTGCAGTTATGCAGACTTTCCATAGGAATTGCTGACAATAACTAACATACAGAAAATCAGACTGATCCCTTAAATTGACATAAAAATTTCTGATTTCAGTGTTTTGTTTTTCTGTCTCCCTCAAAAAAATGAAGCTAAAAAGAGCTTAAGTAGAACTACTGTGTGAGTGCTGTTCTGTGCCATCATCCATCAGATTCAAGATGTATCGTAGCGAAACATCAACAAACATCACTGAATGCCTTTCACAATGACAGTACGGTGTTTATGATTGGAATCAAATTGGCTGCTACACACAAATCCATCACTAGAGTCCTTTAAGACTGTACTTTTCTGTCCTATTCTTGTTATCAGCTTTTCCTTTAAAGTCCGACCACCAGCTTACTGCGGCAGCAGGCGGCCATCAGACAGACGCTGTGAGATCCAGAGCATTAGCAGTGAACGAGCCAGGTGATCTGAGCTCCCACACCGAGGGAGGGATCAGCTGACCGGGCACGGCTCCATCAGCCTCCACAGCATGATGGATGAGCTACAGGAGCTCCCGCTGCTGCTGCTCCTTGTTGTATATACTGTAATGTTCAGGCAGCAGAATGCTAATCATTACTGAACAACCTCCAATCAGCAGGAGGAATTCATACACGATACCAAAACACGCCGTTCCAGGTGGATAGGCAGCTCCTCATTTCTGATGAGGTAAGATTTCATTATTGTTTATAACCAGACACTAGAGCTGCAATAAGTTAATAATTGATTAAACCTTTCAGTCAGTTTGCAGCAAAAGAGACCAGAATATAACAGTTGACCACTTCACAAATAAGACTATTGGCTGATTTGCTTTTTTCTGATCGTAAACTAAATATCTTTGAGCTTCGGACTGTTGGCTGAATAATCAGAGGACACCACATCAGGCTGATGGCAGTTGTACATTTTCTAGGTGTTTCTGAAATTTTATAGGCAAAACCTTTATGCAATCATTAATAGGATGAGGAACTTATACGACATGAAAACAACCAGTAAAGTAATAAGCGAAAAACACCAAATTGGAGTGGAAGTTAGAAATATTGTGTCATGTTAGAAAAACATCTATCGTTTCATATTATGGGCCATCATTTATTCCATTCTGTTGTAAATCATACGTGTTTGTGATTTGGATGATACTTTGCGCTCCTCCACTTTGGAGCAGGCAGGACATTTGCATCAAGGCAACACAAACAAAGATGGAAGAGACTGAGCGTGACACAGAACGTTGTAATTCTGAATAGGAGAAGGACTCAGACCAGTAAGAGACAAAACAAGGAGGTTTGATCTAAAAGAGGGGCTACTTCTGTCACATGGACGTGATCTGGCTCTGAAACATCTTACATGGACTAGAAAACTGGACTTTGTCAATCAAGACACGGACCAGTCCACACAACAAACACCACTAACCTCTTTTACCAGCTATGTAACAATCATGTCAAACAGTACACAGAGAGTCTCTATAAATGCTTAATTGAAAAAATACAAAAATGTTCTACATAAAATGAGAAAAATGATCAAATATGAGAAAGCATCTTTGTCGAGTACATAATTCAAAATGCAATAAGAAATATGCCTTTCCATGTGGTGATTTCATATGAACTATTTCTTCATTGAATTTGCAGAGAAGATGTTCTATTGTTTTCTGGACCTATATCTGGATGACATTTTCAGCTCTATATGTCCATCTTAAATCTATTGTCTTCTCATTAGGACTGTAGGCTGTGAAAACAAAAGGCTCAACTCAACAACAAGGCTCTTATATTCATGAGTGTCTGACTCATTTCCACGTGAACAGCCTGTGTTCTGAACGTTAGTGTATGTGAATGTCTCATTGTATTTTCTCCTCAGTCCACAGTGCAGTAAAATGCACAGCCAGTATGTTCAGGACTTTTGAAATGAGAATGCATGACACAACAGGAGGAGTCACCACAGGGGGACAAAACTGAACCAACAGGTCCCAATCAGCTGAGAGAAGAGAGCAATGACTCACCGCTGCTGTAAGCGTAGGGGGACTCAGCCGAGCCGTCCTGCAGGCTGTCCAGGATCTCTCCTTTGCCCACGTCACTGTCTCCCACCAGCAGGAACTTCAGCAGGTAGTCATAGCTTTTCACTGGGCTGCCCTGGCTGCCCATTGTGTCTTACATCTGAGGCCAGGGGTGGAATAAACTGAAGAGTGGCCGAAGACCTCCCCAAACACAAACAGGGATCGCACCAACCCCCTCTCCTCTTTCTTCTTCTGATCAAAACAAAGCTGGTGTTTGTTATGGCATAAACGTACTAAATAGGGGTCCACCTGTTAAGTGTCCTTGGTTGTCTTTCACAGCTCCTAAGAGAAGGTAATTTTAGGACAAAACAGTCTTACAGGAATGTCCTGCTAGAAGAAAGAGGCTCTGAGAAGCAAAACATCAAGTAGAACACGATGAATATAGTATGTTCACAAGTGGAGCTCACTGGGAAAAACCCCAAACTTTACCCAAACATCTTCTACTGTGTTTCCAAGAAGTAATGACAGAAGATTGAATATGAGCGTAAGAACAATTTGAGACAAAAAATCTGCAGTTTTAGAGGCAGATAGACGCGTAGTAAGAGATTAAAACGGCAGATATTCAGCAAAAGTTAGGCGAGCTACAACCATTCTTATAGGGTTGGTGCCAAAGACTATTCAGAAAACAGAAAACAAACATGTTTACGGTTTGGTATGGTGTCTATAGTAAGCTAGGTGGTGCTGCCACCTCGCAAAATTTATATTCAGAAGTCTCAGCTGAGATATTTCCATGCAGGCAGGCAAACCAAATCTGGAGCTTTACGAGCGCAGTTAAAGATAACAACAAGCTAGCACTGCCGTAGTTAGCAACCTAGCCTAGTAGCTGTTACACTGATGCTAACGTTACTAAATTTGTATTTATAAATACCGAGACTAGGTGCATGACACTACGCTACGTAATGCGTTGTTATATTTAATTAAACGACGTCCCAGTGGGTTATAATCAGACTGTTTGTAGCTCACAGCAGGCTAAATGCTAACCTAGCTAGCGCAGCCCGCAACGTAACTCCACCGACGTCTGTGTGATCTCAGGCCGCCTCGTCTTTCTTCAGTCCGGGATGACTCCACCGAGTTAAAAGCGGAAAATCCAGACATTAATAAATCACTGTGCTGTTTTTACGTCCAGTCCAAGTCCCTGTAGGTGTACTCGGTGACTTCAGAGTGTACTTCTTCCATTTTTCTCCATTATTTAGAATCATAATCACAGATGTGGCTCCTCCGCACTGCACAAACAACAGTGAACAAGCTGCTGACAGATCGGCTCAATGCTATCTGTGTTCCCGCCCTCCCACTTCAAGCCCCGCCTTTCTTGTCATGTGATTGGACGGCCACTCCACGGTGACAGACGCAGTGGTGTCCATTGGCTGCGCGGAGCGTCTATCAAACTCTACTGTAAACAACACGCAGTGGACAATAAAGATGAACTCGCAGAACAATGGCAAATAAATCCTATGAGGAGGATAAATCATGAAATGTAAGCTAAATACATGGCACTGTTTCAAGCAGAATTAACGAAATTGTCCCCCTAGCAACTGCGAGAAGATAAAGACATCCTATTTGCTTGTTAATTCCTCATTTCTTTCATTTTTATGTGATTTTAGATGGATGCTTCTGAGTTGTTCTTTGTGATTCTTGTTCGTTTGTGCTTTGGTTGACATTACACCCATTTTTTGTATATGTATCACACACTATGTATATTGTTTTCAAAAATATTCCTCCCATCCAAATCAACAATTAACTTGCCCATTATATTCACAGAAATCCAAAAGGATTTAAGCATCATCATAAATGGAGCAGCACCTCATTTTGAAATTTCCAACAATCTTACAATTTAATAATAATATCTATTATTGTTAATTTCCAGTTTCTGAACACATAAGCCTCGCTGCAAAGAAGACACAGAATTATATTAAATATGTAGGGATTTTATTAAATGGCAATGGTACATTATAAAGTATATGATTAAAAAATAGTAAGAACAATAAGTAAGCACTTTTAGGAGTTACACTTGACAAAGTTATGATAACGAAGCTAAACAGCACAGCTAGATGAAGACAAAAAGCAACTACAAGAAAACAATCATTCACATTAAAGAAACAGTCTGACATTTGGGGAAATCTTGCTGCCTTCCTTAAAAGACAAATGACGGGATCAACACATTTCTTTACTCTACACAGATAGGTCCAGGTTGTGTTTACTGTAGCGCAAAAAAACATGTAGTGAAAAGTGAAAGAAGTACACCCCAACAACAACAACAACAACAACAACAACAACCCCAAAGCTGCCCTATGAATCATCAATGTACAGTATGTGGTGTGAGAGACACAGACGTCCCAAACTGACGGATGTTTCTTTTAATGATTATGGTTCAACTTGACAACTTGAAATTAAAAGTGACACGATTAGGCACATCAATAAAAATAAATGCTGAGAAAGTTACTCAGATGCAAGGAAATAACATAACAAATAGCGAAAGTGTATGAAGGAAAACTTAACTTATAATAAACATACAAATCATTTATTTTTAATTAAAGATTTAAGACTTTGCATATTAAAGAAATTAAAAAACTGTGTTCCAGTTAGAATCATAAAAGTTAAATAATATAAAATCTACACCAGTTAAACTATCTACATCAGTGCAGTTGAACATAAATAGCTGATGTTCAAGTCTAATCCTTTAATTGATTGTGAGTTTAAATGAAAATACCATCACTACCCACTAACCTTCTCTAACTTCACTTTATTTAGGAAATACTACACATTTTCCATCTGCTTGCTTTGTTCTTTTCTGACCTCAAATCCAAGAAAATACCAAAGGAATGAAGGGATAAAGACACTAAATAATACATAAAAATGCCACCACAACGGGACAGGGCTTATTTTAAGTTCTGTGGTTGGTAAAACTCTTCTCTGCTTTTGACATTTACCATTTGAATTTAAACCCGTTAGAAAAGCGTCGTCACTTGGCAGCTCCAGTTGTGATGAACACTGTAGTTCTTCTCATCTCACACAAAAGCAGCGACGGCCTTTGTTTCCCATTTCCTCTCTTTCTATCTCATTAATTCAGTTCAATTTTATTTATAGCCCAATATCACAAATCACTAATTTGCCTCAATGGACTTTACAATCTGTATAATCTACAACAAGCTCTGTCCTTCCACCTTCAGGTTGAGTGAGGAAAAACTCCCTAGAATTATTCCTGAATCCGTCTCTTCCCTCATCCCTTTGTCTTTCTCGTTTCTGGCTGTTTCTCACTCAGTCTTGGTGCTTTTGTGTTTCCAGGGGTAAATCAACTCCCCAACAAAGAGCTTCTTGATGAGAGCAGCCCATGAGTCTTTGGGGTAGCAGCTGTACGTCGGCGTGCGGTAGGTCTGAACCACTGTGCTGCACTTCAGCGGGTTAATCTGAGAAGGAAACACAAAACAAGACAATATGCATCACGTTAACGTACATCCTGTTTTATTTTGGTGGGTTCCTGTTCACAGCTCTTTGCCCGGTGGATCGCTGAGCGGCCGTGAGCAGAACTGATCCTTTGTTCTCTGTGGTGCTTGTCGTGGTATTCTGTTTTTACTCATTTATTAGTTTTTCTCATTAATTTGAATAAACTTTCACCCATCGACCCTCAGTCGCGGGCTCGTGTCCAGTCTTTGTCGATCAAGCCTGGTGTAACAGAAAAACGAGGCTCATCTGGTACCAAAATCCTCCTGTGAATGGTTTTTGAAAGTAGCGTGCAGGAAAACTATTCACACGAGGAGGTTGAGGTACTTCTGCAAAGGATAAAAGTTTACCACGTTTCTCAAAGTGAACGAGATGAGAAACATCAAGAGGTGTTGGATGATCCCTTGTCCTCAACTCTTCACTAGATGTGAAAATGCAGCTGGTTATATTTAGAGCTGTGTAGAGTAAATCCCAGTTGTCAGAGCTTTAAACAGAGAGAGAAACATGTGACCTCTAACCTCCATCAGCAGGTGAAGAGACGTCCCAGGCTCGTCACAGAGCACCCTGAACTTCACACCGTCTGAAACAGACAAATCGCACAAAAAAAAGATAAACCTAAGCTCGTGTCATCCTCCCGAAAATCAGCCCATAACACAGACACATCATTCCTCCAGCCCAGCGCTTTAATGTGAACTTTTTTCTTGTTAATATGCAGAAATCAGCAGCACAGTGCGTCTCATCAGATCACAGCGTGGACGGATGATGAATGCGGCGTACCTGCCAGTCTGTAGGGCCGACAGATGCGGAGTCCCGCGGCGAACAGAGGGAAGGAGTTGATGAAGTCCACGCTGAGGTGGATGACGCCCTGGAACAGCACCACCACCAGACGCAGCTGCAGGGACACACAGGAGTAAAAAACAAACACACGGGTTGATATGAAAAGATGTAAAATGTTCAGTTTATATATATACAGATTCACTCTATCTATAAATACTGATTTGTATTAGTCGGCGTCTTCGGTTGTCATGTCCTTGAACTGTATTTTACATTAATGTCCTCTTATGACAAGTTGTCACAGTGCATAAAAACATCCACGCCCCTGCAATTACTTCATTGTTATTTTTCCATCCATCCATCCACACAACACAGTGACCACTGCTGGAAATACGTCTTCAGCTTATCGTCTGAATCCATGGTGTGAACTAAAGAGGAGTCAGGTGAAGCTCCTCTCCTCTTAATAAGACATGAGCTCCCCTGAAAACATGATTTGTGACCTTCTGGAGGGTCTCTAAAATATTCACAATGTGCTATTTTTTGCCATGCATTTCTACTGTTCTGTATCTTCATCATCTTCAGGGATGAGGTGTAACATTAGGTTGTTACTGATGTTTGATTCACGCACGATTCTTACTAATGAGAATAATCATAAATAAAAGCTAAATCAATCCTAATCTAATCTAATACTCCTGTCTCACGTTTGTTTGAGGCCTTAAAAGATTTAAGGATGGTTGAAAGGCTCCTAACGACGAGTTGTTAGATTTGTTGTAAAAGTGTCTTCTTCTGTTACTTCTCCAACAGATTAGGTTCTTTGGAGCAGGTGGAACCACTTTGCTCTTGTTAATAAAGTTCTCTTACGACTAAAGGCTTTGTGGAATCTGAACATGCATCTTATCAGTTCCCTTTATTTAGCGTCCATGTAAACAGTTGAGTTGGGCTGGAATGCGTTTAATCAGGTTGAAGACATAACGTCCATGTTATTTCAAATGTAACTTACCAGAGTGAAGACGAGGTAGTAGAGCGCTGTGGTGGGCAGCAGGAACAGCAGGATGGTGAACAGCAGTGTTCCAATGAAAAGCTGCGGAAAAGCAAACACAGTCAACCTGTATAAACATTTGTTTCCAGGCATTCGTGCGCCTTTGTCTTGCTACGACGTGAGCCTTTAATGTTGTTTTTTTGAGTGTTGAGGATAACGATGTGTTACCTGGTCCAGGTCGTAGGAGCAGGAGTCCACCCTCTGCCGCAGAACGTTCCACTTCTTTCCTCTGAAGAGCCTCCAGAGAGACGAGAGGCCGTAGATCTTCAGACAGTACAGCCTGACGGATACACAAACAGTCAGTACCGAAACCAGAGGTGACTACACTCCTTCCTATGATTAATAACAGGAAGCAACCTTTTGTTTTCTTGTGAGAACGGGTTGCTTATTCATGATCTCGAGATAACAAAGCTTGTGTTCTTGAGATAGCAAAATAAATAACATGTTATCACAAGAAAACAAAATAATGAACCTATTATTACAAGAAAACGGCAAAATAACAGCAAGCATCCATAGAAAAGGTCTATTTTTTTGCACTAATTATGAGCATATGTGTCCCTGAAGAGATATAGGTTAAATTTAACCACCAACATTATCAGAAGGTGTTTACACATAGACGGAGGCTAAGTAAGTCCCACCAGAGCTACAGGATGCTTCTTATTCATCCTCACACATCTTAACTCAGGCAGCGACCTGTGATCACAGCAGTAGATATTTTTAGGAGCAGCCGTTCAAATTTAATAAGCTCTCGACACACAGCCACCTATAAAATCCAGAACACACTGCACGGATGTGTTACAGGATCCAGGAGAGAAGTATTTGTTTCTTATTTTGTGCATTTCTACAAAATGGGAATTCGGGATGTGGTTATAAAGCTTAGACAGCAAGTGAACACCAGACTGCAGACTGTGGAGCTGCTGTTAAAAACTGGAGTTTGTTCCTTCAAATAAGATAAATCAGGTCACAGATAAACAGAAAGTACTGTTTGGTGATTTTCTCACAGTAACAAAAGTATACAATATCACTGGACTGATCCTGATCGACAACAGTGTGACTGGATCTTAATGAAAGGAAACAACGTTCTGAAAGGTTTTGCCTACGATTAAAACCCTGTTTTACTTCAGTTTTCTTTTCGTTTCATTTTTATTTGTTCTGCTCATAGTAACGCACAGTTGAATCATAATCAAAACGTGACTCGTTTTGCAGATTCCACGACAGACAAGGCGCGGGGAGAAGAAGAATCGTACTTTACCTGCCCTTTACTCAATTCATTAATGAACAATAAACATAGATGGTCTGTTCATCCCAGTTACTTCACAGCTAATAGTTAAAGTTTGACTGGAACATGTTTCAGCTGACGTCAAGCTAACGGATCCAATTACAGTTGGAACAGTATGGAAAATGCAGATTAAAAAAAGAATGAGGCGATATTAAAGTGTGTGATTTGCATTTCATTGTACACAAAATGAACGCAATATAGTTCATGTTTTGTCTGGTCGACTTCATCCATACTGTTCCAAGTGTTTCTTCTTTGGGGCTTCATAAGAAACAGAAAACTGTGCAGTGTGAATCTGTTATGACGATGTCACCAAAGTCTGGACCTGAGACGCGGATCCGTTTTCTGTGGGATTTCACAACGGACGTCCACACCTGCTGCAGAATTTCTCTCACCGGCTCATCAAGATTTCAAGTGTTTCTAATCAATCAAAGGAAAGATTTTGGCTTCCAGAGCTCTGCGTGTTCTAGATGCTGAGGATAACTGATCCTTTACCAAAGAAAGAAACACACACACACTCTCGCCTGGAATACAGGAGCATAAATCTCTAAAATGAAAAGTGGGTGATATTTCATTATTCACCACCGGCGAGGAAGCGGAGCTATCTTTAGAACAAATGCTTTATTTAGTCAAACCTCCCTCCTCTGACTTAAGAGCAGCAGAAATCAGACTGAGGCAGCTCTGCATATAATATATTGAACTGTAGGAACGTGTGCAGGTGAGTTTAACGCACATGGTAAAACCTTGTCATGTGTAAATAATATGACACGCCTTATGCCGTTTCTTGTGTTTTACTGGTGAACATCTCAGTGTCGTTCTCTGACAAATAATGATAAAACGTCTGAATAAAGAGTCTGAGCTGAGAAAAATATTAACATTTAGCCCATGAGACGTCTCAAAATATAAAAATACTCCTGTATACTCCTGTAATACTGAGGTAAAACAGCTACAGTGAGTTTTAGCCGCTAAAATACAGTTCAGCTGACAAACTCAGTTTAAGTACAACAACGCACTGATGCATTTTTATACAATATGCTATTATGTTCCACATTTAAAACAGCTCTTTTCCTACAGTTTGCATCATCCTGAGAGACGAGTCAGTCTTTTTTTATCTCTGACAAGTGAACTGTCTGAAATCTTCTCCCACTTTCCACAAGACACAAACAGAACAGTCTGAACAAACGGAGGCTGAAGGAAGAATCGACCTCACACCGTTTTCTGCAGCCGTCTGTTGTGCAACGGTGACGTCAGGTGACACATCCTGCTCTGCAGGTATGTGTTGTCAAACCAGTTACAATTAAATAATAACGCTGGTTCTGTCTGCTTTCTCTGCTGACAATAATGCAACCAATGCACGGCTGAATTAAAGTGCGCTTCTGCTTCTGTTTATTCTCTGGCTCATCTCCTAAATCACACGTCTGTTCTCGATTTTCCAAGAACCATTTGATTAAATTATTTATGTCTATTTTAGGACAAAAACTGCACACTACTTAGAATACCTATTATTTATTTACATCAGCTTAAAAGACCAACTACAACCATTAGATCTGTCATTTACTTAGTTTTGATAAACTCCACATGAATTCAGCTTGGGTTCTGCACTTAAGCATTAAGAGTGTTGTTTATTTATTATTATATTTACAAAATTCTGTACACAGATATGGCTATAACAACAGCTCAAAAGTATGTAAAATTATATACTTTTTATTGAAAAACATGCCAACATCCAAAATCGCCACCGGTATGTCTATGTCTTCCACAAACAGAGAAAATGCTAGAATAATCTGAAGTTATGTGGAAATGAAGGCACAGTTTTGAGCAAAATAGCATCACCATCACCCCGAACTGAACGACACCACAACCACAACCACAACCACAGAACTTAACCCTCCAGAAACCCAGGGAAAACCCTGAGTCATGGTCTGTCTCTGCTGCTCATGAAGTGGCATCAAGTGTCTTATGAGTTAAATGTGATTCCTGACGCTTTTGTGTCTCTCAGAGCATGTGTCTAATGCAAGATGTGCACATTTACACAGAGGATCATAGAACGAACAAATAGAACGAGAAGCACACAAAGCAATGATATTCCGAAAAGGAAACCAGGGCTGTAACTGTGAATCATCCAGACAACCTGTTTTACTGTGTGACTTTGGTGTTTTAGTTCAGATCAAAATGAGAAACCAACCAGCCGTTCGAGGCAGCAGAAAAAGACGTGTGTTTTCAACATGAAAAATCAATGGGTTTGTCAGACTCCCACTGAGCGACGTGGGATGAACACCTCTCATTAGAGGCGTTAATATCGCTCAGGAGGATTTTAAGACATGAAATAATGTGTTTAATTCAGTAAAAGCAGCTCGAAAAACATGTTTTAGTGTTTAGCATCACTTTCATAAAGAAATAGTTGTGAAAGTCTGCCCTCTGGAGGAAATAAAAGTGACTTTATTCATCAGCTGTGAATATATTTGTCTTTGTTAACAGGCATATGTGTGAGAAACTGAAAGGGAAAAGCGTAATGGATATCTGTGATTCTCAAGACATTTTCTACACATTTTGAACTCAATACTTTTATTTTGAGACTCTACAAGAACAGCTTTGCAAGAGTTTGATCCTTGTCCTTAATCTCATATTACATATTAACTGGTTGAGTCATTTGTAGTGTGTGACAGTTAGATGTTTTCTCTGTTTGTATTGTTCATGTTTGTGCTGCTGTCTTAGATTTAGAAAGGATATGTACAGAGGATATAACTGCTGCCTCTTTAAGCTCTGTTCGCGCTAAACCCGAGTCTGCTCCGATTGGTCAACTTGCATGAAGTCTGCTTAGCGACAGCACACAGAACCTGGAAGCTCTGGAGTCAGAAAACTTTTTGCTGTATATGTCAGTGAGAATTTGGGAAGAACGACCCCCATCTTTGAGCCTGGCATCCAGTTGTAACAATACCTCTATGGTTGAACCTGTGGTGGGTCTCACCTGGCTCCGTAGACGTAGAAACAGTAGATGTGGAAGGTGAGCAGGGCCACCATGTCAGAGAGCAGCGAGAGGGCGAAGGTCAGGCCCAGGCAGGCAGACAGACCTCCGTACCACAGGATCCCCTCCATGAACGGGGACATCAGGTGGATGTAACCTGGACAGACGGCGGGACAGGGTGGGGATATGAATGTACACAAAAACATGCTGCACATATGTTTAAATTCAGAGTTAACCTCTCAAATCTGCCGTCCAGTTCAAATAAATGTCTATAAATCCTTTATTAATACAGTAAATTAAACTACTCCAGAAGCCCCCTCAGACTCTTTTCCTCAGATCTGTCTGTACATCCATGTGCACGGAGCAGAATTCTGCTCCCTTTATATGGAGGCTGGAAATATCCCCCAAAGCATTATGGGATCTGTAGTAAGACGCCTTAAGTTGTGACAATATCACAGAATAGAAGAGCAGTGATAAAGTCAAGTAATCCATGATCACCTTTTTCATGTATATATGCACAGTACAAAATGTCACTCTGACTGAGAGCACCATTTTAGACAAGGACTAAACTGGATTTAGTGGCATCAGCAGACACTGAAAAAGGCCTTGATCAGGTTCATTGTTGAGCGTCAGGTTCAAATTTCTACTTCTATGCAGGAAACTGTAAAAGCAACTCACCAGGTTCTCATTACAATAGCTGAACACATTCATGCATATTTAATAATCCACCATTTAACCCAAACTGCTGCATTTACAGCAGCAGTATGACGTCTGTTCTGTTTAAATCTTTCCTGGTAATGCCCTTTAAAGCCACTAGAGGCCACTAGCACTGAACTCGCGCATATGTTCGTCATGATAAGAGTCAGACATACACATGTACACAGTCTGAGTGTTCGCTGTAACTCACTGATCCACAGGTGAATGTGGTAGAGGAAGAAGCGACCCAGGACCTGGTCCAGAGCCCGGTTCATCTTCAGCCCTGCAGGAGCTCCCATCAGCCACTGCAGCAGCTCCTCCAGCTCTTTGGCCACATGCTGCAGGAGTACAAACAGAAGTTAATATGTACATATAAATGTATATAATATATAGTATATAATACGTATGCGTGTGCTTACATCTGCTGCAGGCACCAGAGTGCTGGCTAACGCTGTGATGTGGTCGTCTCTGTAGAGCCACGAGATGAGTAACATACCGAGAGCAACATCCACCAGGAAGGACACCAGGATGTTAGCTTTTCTACAGACAGGCACAGAGGTGGACAGTAGGCTCTGATCATAAAACTGATGGTGCATAGTTTTCAGTGGACACAGTTCTGCTCTTTGTCCTTTTAAGTAGCGTAACTCTCAGGTCAAAGGTCGTCTCACCTCATGAACTGTGTGTGTCCGACGGCTGCTTTCGGTGAACACAACGTCCTCATGTGTTCGGTTCTGTAGCTCAGCTGGACACATGTGGACAGTTTGGAGGAGAGGAAGCGAAACGGGTACAGACTGAAGACTCTGAGGAGGAAACGTGTTTGACTCAAGCGCTGGCATATACTGTATGGACAAAGGTACTGGGACACCTGACCATCACACCTACATAGGACCAGGTGCCGAACTTCAGTACTTTTAAGGCACCAATCGAAATGCTTAGATACAATCAAGTATTGAAAAATATCTTTTGATACCAAATTTCAGCACCTAAGATTAAATCTCATCAGTGTTAAATAAAAGTTTTTATTTCTGAGCAACAGACACAGTAGGACAATCAGAAAATGCTGCTGTTGGGTCTTTTCATAATAGACTTTTTTGACTCTCTCACCGGAGGTCACAGATCCGGGTCCAGATGGAGAGCAGCCAGCTGACGAGCAGACAGAGCGGGACAGACGCCTGTTTGAGCAGCTCCATGATGATGCTGGCCTCGCGGCCTTCAGACTGCCAGTGTGTCGACTTCAGCGGCCCGTCGTCATATTTATCCATAAAGAACAGAGGCTGACTGTGAGCCACCGTCTCAAACATCTGGAGAGGAGGTGCAACAAAACAACAATTCTACTGCTCAGCTTCTCCTCTCTACATGATCAGTCAACAAAAATAAAACACACAACGTAAAACACTGTTTTTCTTTGTCCGGTACCTGGCTCAGCTCAGACGGTGGATCAGCTTTAGGGGCAGGGACACCGTTCTCAATGCGATGAAGCTGCGACTGCATCACCTTTCTCTGCTCGTAGTGGATGAACATCACCTTCCCTTCCTCCTCTTCCTCCTCTTCTCCCTCACCATCCTCCTCTTCCTTCTTCTCTTTTTTTATCGTCTGCTGAGCTGCTTTTCCATCTGACCAGAAAAAAAAAAAACACCATCAGCTCCTCATCTCTATTAATTAAAAAGGTCTAATACAGTGTTATAACAGGTATAAGTAAAACTAAGACTAAAACTAATATGGGACTTGATAAATAGTGTTTTTTTAATCAAATTTGCTGTCATGCATTCTTTCATCCCACCCTTTTCAGCTTCAGTAAATCAAGGCTCCACCCAAAAAAACTAAAACTGAACACAACCTAAACTATACTAGTCAATTCCTCAAACTAAAACTATTTGTAAAACTAACTCTGAAACTGAAAATACAAACATGAATATAACATATCTCCACAAACAACCACGTGTTCTGAGTACATCTGAGCCTCCTGGTCTTACTCTGATCCCGGTCCAGGACCTGGCAGGTGAAGCCCGTCTTGCCCATCTCTCGGCTGATCTGGAGCCAGCGTTCCTGGGGGAAGATGGTGCTCAGATCCCTGAGGAAGCTCTCCATGCCCTCCTGACCGTCTTTGGGTAAACTCCAGGATCCGAGCACCGACAGCTCGACCCGGCTCTGAGCCTGCATCTGCACACACAGGACGCGAGAAGACAGGTCTGTTAAAGTATGACCTCTGTGAGCAGCTACTTCAAAAAGGTTGAGACATCTGGCGAGAAAAAATACTGCTACTGACAATAATAAAAACAGTATGAGCTGGTGATATGAGGAACTCAGCATTTTGCCGGAGCATCACTGACCTGCTGGATGTACTGTTTGACCTGGCTGGGGATGAAGGGGTAGTGGATGACGGCCAGAACCACCGCCGAGTCGTGCCCGGTGATCCATCGTCCCACCAGCAGCCCGCTGTCGGCCCGGTTACAGCACTGAGGGAAGAAGATCTTCAGCACCATGACTTCACTGCAGTGAAGAGTTCAGCCTGCAGTCCGGCTCTGATGGTCCAGGTCAACGTCTGTGGTTTTATGCTTGTAAATTTGGATGTTGTTATCTTGAATGAAATACATAAAAATATAAAAATGAAAGACCTCTTCATCATCTGATACGATCACATTAGAATCAACAACTACTGTGATCATCGACAATCGGTTTTTAAAAAGAAAGAGTCAACATTCCCTGATTCTTAAATGTGACTGACTGTCGGTTTATTTTCTCCTCTGTGACAGTAAACTGAAGATCTTTGGGTTGTGGACCAAACAAGACATTTGAGGACGTCATCTTGGGCTCTGGGATATACTTTTTATACTTTTTCTGACATTTTTTAGACTAAATGATTAATCGACAATGAAAATAATCATTGGTAGCAGAGATAAGATGAATTCAAAATGATCAGTACCTTATTACACAATAAAATAAAATAAAGTAAAACAAAAGTCCTTCATTCATTCATTATAGTTGTAGAAGAAAGTGGAAATGAACGGAGTAAGTCACAGTCAAAGTCAATGTCATGACCTGATAATGATATTGTCTTTTTATAGTTAAGGAAAATATTTTTGACGGAAAATCTTTAAAATCTGTTACTTATATGAAACAATACACCAAATTATTCGCGTGTTTTAAATGTATGTAAAGAGGAAGTATTTCTACTGTGATCAAATAGCAACACTTACTATGCGCCGATTTTTAATGCTGATCCTTCTTAATCATAAACAATATTAATATCTAAAAAGTCACATTAAATGAACGATTTGCGATTCGTACAGTATTAAATCTCCGGGTTTTCGAAGGGAGTTTGGAGTTCGGACTTTACGCCTGCCCTCATTTGTCGTCCTTCAAATATTGAGTTTGGCTTGTGTTGTGGCAGCACAGACAGCCTGAGGCAGGAATAACATCGATTTTAGGTCCAGAAAATTCATTTAACGAGCTCATACAAAGGCGTACATTAACCGTGGTGAGGAAATGCACAGTGAATGAGCGTTACCTTCAGAAAATGACGAACTCCTTTAACATTTGTGTTAGAATATGGGTAAAATTCACAGTGCGCTTGATCTTACAAATTCGCCCCCAAAAAGTGTTTAAAGTTACACTTAATAACCGAACAGAAGCTAAATAATGCGGCGGACAAGTCGAACGGTGTCATATCAACGTGTACACGAGATAACACCGTTAAATATACATGTTTTACCTTTTTAAACGTCAACACACGCTTTCACCTTTCCTCAAGTTGATTCCGCCGCTATGTACAGACCGCCGCCATCTTGTTTGTTGACAGTCCTTCGCGTAAAACGGTCCGGGTGAAACACACGTCCGTGAACGCAACTTATATTTTAAAAAGTCATTGAAACCTGAAATGAATGTTTAAAAAGCGCCGACGTTTTTGTCGTTAATTTAAAAATAATATATATTAATCGATATAATGTGTTCAGAACTCTTTAATAAACTGGGGGCTTCAATTAGGTGATTTTAATTGTATTTTACTTTTAATTTAATTTCAATCGTGTATTTTGAGCTAGACACTGGTTAGACTGGCCTCCACAAGAAAAAAAACATGAAAACATTTTCTTAGTTGACAAAATCAATAACAGAACTAATGTGACTTTTTATTTTTTTAATGACTGCACTTATTTCCCGTAACATGTTTCAAAATAAAACCACCAAAGAAAACGGAAATAAGACAATTCCAGTAAATGTATTAAAAAATACAAACCAAAGCATAAATATGCATAAATAAAGGTGGACAAAACCTTACAAAAAATTTGCAGAACTTGCTCATGTATCTAATTATTTAACCTGAAGAACCTGAACTTGATGTGAGTATTCTTTCTATTTATTTTCTGCAGCTTCATACTTTTGCACATGTATTGTACTTATTAATCCACTCCATTTCTCTGACAGCTTTAGTTCCTTTTCAGATTATCATGAAACATCGACCTAGATACGTGGTTCTCACAGGACACGATGATCTTCTAGAATATGATGCATTGACGTAGATTAAACTACCACCAGTTTATAAAGTAGTTCAAATGAGCTCAACATTAAACATGTACAGCAGTAAAATGAATCAAAAACTATCAGATATTATAGTAAAACACTGACAGGAACCTTTTTACTGCACAATGAACACTATTACTTTTCATACTTTTCATACATTTGGCTGATGATACTGTACTTGAATGCAGAACTCGTAGTTTTTCTTAAGAAAAGGATCTAAATACTGGTTTATACATTATGTTTATTTAACCTATGCTAACTGTATTTGAATTTTAAGCAACTGTGAATAAAACCTGTCTTTATTCTGTCAGTCAGTGCTGCTCCTTACTTACCTGTGACGAACACTGAGCTGCTGCAGTCACTGGTTGTTGGTGAGTGAGGAGTTGTCCCAACTGTTAACAGATTTATCTCCTTCTGCAGTGACACAGCAAGAAAAGAGCGGGACGAAAACCACCAGCAGACCCAGAAGGGCACAGATATTCTGATAATCAAACACTTCAAACACACAGCATTCAGCTATGTTTAAAGATACTTACTGAGGATTTGATGATTTGACAGAGGATCTAAATTAACATATAGAATTAAATTATTATTATTACACATATTTTATTGAGCAGAATTCAGTCAACAGGAGGGTTAATCGTCCATTAAACACAAAATAATTGATTATTCTTTGACACTAGTAGTAGTTTAGTAGTTTCACTGTTGATTAATCTGCTGATTGTTTGCTTGATTAATCGATTAGTTGTTTGAGCTAAAATATCAGAAAATAGAGAGAAATGTTGATCAATGTTGCCAAAAGCCCATCATGTCTTCAAATATATTAATATACAATATATATATATATATATATATATATATTATAATACAATATATTAAGTTTAATGGAAAATCGTCACATTTAAAAAACTGAAACGGAAGAATTCATGATAGTAAAATAGTTTTCAATTAATTTAATAATCCACATAATCGATAAATTGTTGCAGCTCTATATTAAACTACCTGAAAATATGACGGATAGACTGAACGTGTTTGAGATTCAAACAAAACGACACTACCCAGGAGGCTACACGACCGCGCTGCCTTCTGGGTAGACCGGAAGTAAACAAACACACGCTGAAGATGAGCGCTGAGCAGAAGAACCGAACCTCAGACGGAACCGGAGGAGAAAACCCGGGTGTTTTACGGGACTTTCAGGCGTCTTTCTTCGCCATGAGTCGTCTGGCGTCTTTCCCCTGGACCGTGAGTGAAATAAAGGGGTTTTATCCTGTATCTTTTTTCCTGAATTGTTTTACACGAAACTTTTCAAATATGATCCAAATGAAGCGGATAGAACCAGGTTTGGATCTTTTTATTCTCTGGGATAATCTAGATCAGTTCCAGACCAGATCAGGACCAGTCCAGCTACAGTGGTTTTAGAATGAATGAATGAATGAATGAATGAATGAATGAATGAAGCAGTTAAATGTCCCTCTATTGTATTTTCACAAGTACAATGAAGGTTTCACAAATCAGAGACTGGGTTTTAAGACTCTCTGGGATAATCTAGTCCAGATCTGACCAGTCCACCTACAGTGGTTTTAGATTTGGACGTGGTTTGATGTGGTCTAGATGTGAAAAAAACAGTCAAATGTCCCTTTTTTTCACTGTGATATAATACACTCTTCATTTAAAGATTAAAATGTAGGAGATAGAACTAGACCAGGTCCAGAGCATCCAAACATAGTGGTTTTAGATCTGGACTAATGGGGTTCAGATGTACATTTTAAGAGCGAGTCATTAAAATATAGGCTAATACAAATTTAAAGATGGAAATATAGCAGATGGAGGTACTTAAAGTATTTGGATCTGATCATTTCTTCTTTTACAGTTTGTTGAAAAAGACCTTGAATGCAACAAATCATCAGAAATCATTTCAGAAATCTTGAAGCAGGTAAATGATTCACGTTCTGGTTTTAAATAATCATGAAATTTGCCTTCATTTCTAACAAAACAAACATTAACGTGTCTTCTTTTTGCTATTTTCAGACATGTTTTCATCCATTGTGCAGAAAGTTTCCTCCGTCGGTTCGATACAGGAGGCTGTTCATCTCAGAGCTCATCAGACGGGTCGGACGTTGATGTTAAGATAATGAACATGTTTTGGAGTTTCAGCTCGTGTACGAACGTTCAGGTTAAAGCTTGTTGTTTTTTCTCACAGCTGGAGGCAGCAGACTGTGATCCTCTAGACGAGCTGTACGATGCTCTGGCTGAGGTTGTGGGAGTCGAGGAGGCGACGGAGTGCTACAAAACCTACTTACTGGTACAAACCCTGCTGCTACACATTCTCTTCATCATCACTGCACAGAGTCAGGATGTTTCCACGTTCTTCTGTTTCTCTGTACCCAACAAACGTTCCCCAAAGGCTCCCGTTTGGTTACATCCTTTGCAATCTTTAAAAAAACGTTCCAGGAAGGTTCTTTAAAGGTACGTTGGTTCTAGGAACGTTCCTAGAAGGTTCGTCTCTAAGGCTTTACAGCACCTCAGGGCCTTTAGGGATCTCTAAAGGTTATTGTAAAAACCTTCAGGGTTTTCTCTGCCGTTATCGGGTTTAGACTTTTCCCAGCTCTAAAGTTTTCTTTTTAGGTTTTCATTCATGTTTTTACGTGCTTTACCTTTTTCAAATTTTTGTTCACAGTTTTTTAGGATGCATTTGTTGCTTCTGTTTGTTGACAATGACAAAGAATCAGAAAATCACTGATCTGTTAAATGTCTAGTTTTATTTTATTCCCTCGTCCTCCCACAAAGTTATCAATATACTATTTCTAATTTAAGAATAACTTTAGATTTCTTTGCTGACTCATTTCTAATGTGAATTAAGCAGCAAAAAACAGTAAAAACCAGTTCATGGCGTGTTTTTGTACATTTGGGTTGAGAGAAACTAAATTTGTCTTTTTGGTCTTGAACTGGAAAAGTAGGAACCTCTGCTGTAAGTGGATCAGATCAAGTCAGTCTTTTAAGCTTTTAGTCCAACTTTTCTTGTGTTTCTTTTATCCTTGTCTTGAGCCGTGTGGTGAAGCTGTCAGTCTGTTGGAGAGCGTCTCTCTGATCTCAGAGGGAACCACCGGTCTGGTCACATGGGAGGCCGCCCTCCACCTGACGGAGTGGGCTGTGGACCAGCAGCAGACCTTCAGAGACAGGTATCACCAAACCAAAGCCTCACGGAGCACACGTTCTGTATTTGTAAAACGAATCCCTGAGCCAACGAGCCATACACCAAGTCAATGTTTCTGTACGGGCTCTTCTTCTCTGGTCTGTCAGGACCGTTCTGGAGCTGGGCAGCGGTGTGGGTTTGACCGGCATCGCCATCTGTCGGTCCTGTAAACCATCCCGATACGTGTTCAGCGACTGTCACCCGACCGTCCTGCAGAAACTGAGAGAGAACGTCCAGCTGAACGGGTTGGACGAGCAGACGGTCAGAGTGGAGGAGCTGGACTGGACGACGGCGACGGAGGACCAGCTGAGAGCGATCGGACCGGACACGGTCATCGCTGCGGGTCAGGTTTGATCTGTTCTCACTTCTTTTGTACAAACCTTCTCGGTCAGTTGTCTTCTCACCTGGTTAGTGTTTGTCTTTGTGCAGATGTGGTGTACCACCCCGACGTCGTCGACAGTCTGGTGGAGCTGCTGTCCAGGATCCTGACGTGTTCGCCTCCTGACGTCCTGATCTGCTCCACCGTCAGAAACAAAGACACATACAGTGGCTTCAAGCAGCGGCTGGGTGAGAGATGAGTTGAACATCTGGATCTGACTGTCACATCTGTCACACTCGTTCACAACCACAAATCTTTACACTTACGACGTCAGGCCGCCTCAGTTTTAAAGCGACTTGTGAACATTTGCAGGTCTTTGTTTCTTTTTCCTTTTAAAAACATCAGAACTGCATCATAAACAGAGTCTGATACAGCGGTGGAAGAAGTACTTAAGTAAAAGTACCAAAACACACTACTACTCCACTACAAGTAAAAGTACTGCATTCCACTTCTGGTATTAAAAAAAAGATACAATTATAGCATCTTAATGTAAAAAAAGCAAAGTCCTAAAAGTTGTATTGTTACATGAGAAAAATAGAAAGATAGATAAATGAATAGTTGTTCATTTATGTTTCACTACTGGTATAAACAAAACATCCAAAAAATTATAGTGTTCTATTCAAAAAAAAAAAAAGCTCCTTTCAACTGAAACTAGTCTTTAATGTTTCCAAAAGATGCTGTAAATCTAGCAGTCTGCTGTTGTAAATGACTAAGACTTGAAACATTTGAAATATGAAGCTGCTGTTTACGATGTGTCTAATCTTATCCGTTGTTATTTCTCTTGTTTTTGACAGAAAACGCAGGAATCGGTCACGACGTGATCACAGAACCAGTTCGTCACATGTTTCCTTACAGCAGAGACTCTGTTATAGAAATGATCAAACTGTACGTAAAATGATTCAACTGTAGAACAATAAAGATTTTATTTACAAATGTACATCAGTATCAAAGAGTCCTTTATACATTCAAGTGATCTTAAGGAGAAAAACATCTGGAATGAAGAGTTTTGTACAGATATGTTTAAACGAACGCCTTCCCAACATAAAGCTTTTGTTTTCAACAGTAACATTCTGCACTTGTTGTTAATTATGCTCTTTTTACCAGTTAAAAATCCTTGTTTTTATTCTGTAAACGTCTTCTGATGGAACAATCGGACTTGATGAAATTATTAATAAAAATATAGGATTTTAGGTTTGAAATACGACGTCGTTCAGGTCTGTGTGCAGGAAATATTCAGATGAGTATTTAAACATCCTGAATGCTCAGTTCAAACCCTCGACCTTCTTCATGTTGGAGGACTTTAAAACAAACAAACACTACTTTCACCTTCTTCATACCTTCTTCATACCTTTCTTGTCATTTCTGTCCCTGTTTATAATGAAATCTGTACCTACACCACATTATCCAGGCTGTAAATATTTGAATTGGTGTTCTGTCTTCGCTTCACTGACTGGTGATGAGAGGCAGGACGTTCTGGTCCCAGTTGTCGTCCCAGCGCTGCCCCCTGCTGGCTCGGAGGTTCCTCCTGAACGAACCCAGTCTGCCGTCTGAACCGGGAAAATCTGACAGGAGAGACTGGAAACACAGACCGGGATGAGACTGGAGGTTCAGAACACACCTGAACAGAAACAGGTAAAAGCTGTCACCTTGAGCTGCTCGGCCAGATGCTGAGAGTCTCTGAAGATCAGACCGTTCTGCTCGTGTTTCACCAGCTCATGTAAACTGAAGAAACGAGGAGGGAGTGGAGTTGGATTAGATTAGATTAGATTAAGGACCAGGGATGAATCAATGCTTTCTTGTGTCAGTAACACGAACTTAAATTGTGGCACTAATCTGCTCACCAGTTGAAGTGGATGGCACAGACGGGCAGGCAGCAGCCGAACATGTCGACCACCTTCATGGGCAGATCCAAACCGCTGGACGACATGTGGAGACAGACGCCGAGGTCTGCGGAACCTGAAGCACAAACACAAAGGCTGAACACGTGTTTGTCTGAGTCCAGAGTAAAGGAACACATCGAGGTCTGGTTAATAAATATTTGAAGTTTTGGTTGATGAAAAAAGCTCTCAGATCAGATCAGATCAGACACACTGGACAGAATGAAACCAGGTTTAATCAAAATAAACACATAGTAAGGTCAAAAAAGAAGAAGAGTTTAAGAAGAAAAGCGCTGTGTGCTGTTCACAGGAACATAATATACACGATATGTGGAAGCTGTGAGTTTGTTTGAGTTTTACCTAATAAGACGGGATAGTCTTCTGCCTCCAGCCACGGAGTGCAGATCTGGATGTGGTCTAAATGCAGAGAGTCGATCCGCTTCCTGTAGAACTCCTTCTGAGGACCTTTACCTGCACGAACGTGACGAGTAATGCATTTAAAACACCTTCATTTACAGAGGGACGTAAACAAACAAAGACTGAAACTCTGACATGAATCTGATACGTTTAAAATGGAAACACGTACTTTTATTGCAGTGCAATTTTGAGGTACTTGTACTTTACTTGAGTATTTCCACTTTCTGCAGCTTTATACGTCTACTCCGCTGCATCTCAGACACAAATATTGTACTTTTTACTCCATGACATTTGTGCAACAGCTTTAGGTCCTTTTCAGATGAAGATAATAGAACGAGCTGTTAAAATCAAACTCATAGTTGAAGATTAAACCCACCTTCTTGTCCTCTGACGTCTTAAATAAAGCAGTGTGTAGTCGGGCTCACATTTCAGATGTTAACAGCTCCACTAAATACTGATTTTTTTCCCTCTAAACTAGTAACTGCTGTGAACAATACTGAAGTAATCCATAAAATAAAGGAAACGTTTGTTCATCAGAGAGTGAAGACGTTACCTGTGATGACACAGACCAAAGACGGTAACGGATCTCCTCCTTTGATGAAAGCTTCGTACTCTGTTCAAAACAAACAACAACGTGAGACGCCGTGACGCAGACTTTATGTTTTTAGGTTTAGTTTCAGATGGAAGTCTCACCTTCAAGAGCCTTCAGGAGGATGGAGAAATCTTCATCCTCTGTGGAGAGAAAGACAAGTTTGATTATAAAAAAAAAGTGAAAATATCTGAGATGAGAATGTGGAACAAAAGCTCAGTACCCTGTCATTTTCACTTTAAAATGTAGAAGAACGTAACAAAAAAGTTACAGTAGATTCAGTGTAAACTAATAAAACATGTTCATGTGTGTTCATTTTCCTGCAGTGTGTCGTTTTAATGCGTCTCCTCTGACCCGTCCAGCTGGTGCTGCTCATCAGCAGAGCCGGTCGATCCGTCCTCAAAGTCACCGAGTCATCGGAGACGTGACGAACTGAGAAGGCGGTTTGTTCAGCGTCCTTCACATCAGACCTGAAAAAAACAAACACCAACCAGTCTGCTGTTAAACCTCAGACTGAACTAGAAGAGCAGAGACAGAAAGAGACACAACGTCTGGTAGTTGAGGCGCTATGGGGGCGGGGCTTAGCTGGAAGAAAAACAAAACCAGGGACCATCGCTCTGATTTTGAGTGGGTTAGGGTGTGTTTGGGTGTGTTTCTCTTCCGTTTCCACTGACCCTGTGAGCTGGAACTGTGGATAAGTGTTGGCCAGTCTCATGAAGAGCTCGTGCTGCTGTTTCAGTGGCGTCTCCCTGAAGACGGACGCCGGTCGGTCGTACAGAGTCGTCGCCCTGCAGATGACAAACAGAACACAAATATTCAATTGGAAATTCTCAACAGATTCTCTAAATATTACTGCTTCATTAGAAAAACGTGCAGAAACACAATGTGGGTCCAGTCACTAAAAACTTCAGGGCATATACGCACACATCTGATCAGATCACTTTATTTAGCGTCCATGTAAACTCATCTGATCTCTAATCAGAATGATTTGAGTCAGGTTGAAGAAGTACCGTCCATGGAACCACAGCTGTAATGAGACGCTGCAGTTTGTAAATTGACATGATTTCTAAAGCCAAATCCTACCTGATGCCCCAGTTTTTCTGCAGGTCGTCTTTCATTGCGTTGGTAACACACAGGTTGTGAGTCGCCAGAGGACCGAAGAAGTGTTCGTACCTGAAGACGACAGAAACAGAAACATCTCAAAGTCACAGTGAGCCGAGAATCTGTCCATCAGTGAGGACTTTCATACAACAGGTCATGCATTTATCTGTTCTTAACGTGTCAGTGAACGCCTCTCGTCACTGACCACTTTGCCAGTCGAACCACAGGATGTGTCGGGCCGTGGCTCAGGGACATGATGGTGAAGCCGTAGTTGTGCCAGTCGATGACGAATCTGCTGCCACGGAGGACGCACACGAACCACGCCACCGCGATGCCCGGCAAACCAGGAGGATTCTGGGAAACAATCATTAATGTCAGTGTGAAGCTGCAGAGTGACGTCTGCGAGAGGTTCAACTAGGTTTATAAAAGAGGAAGAGTAACTGGTTTATGAAACGGAGAGAAAACGAATTCATCACAAGATGATGCAAAGGTAAAACGAACTGTCATTATTTGATTCTGCTGATTATTAATCGATCAAATCTTCAGAAAAACAAAAGCAGAGTCCAAAGCATGTAGACACATTTATTGTGACGTGTAAATGTACTACACAGATACAGGTTTGGAAATAATTATTGGAAAATCTATGGATTTATCCTTGAATGTGGATTTTTCTTCATCTCATCCTGTTGATACAAACCCACAAACCCGTGTTTCAGTGTTTCAGTGCATCCAGACGTGTGAATTTGTGAACACAAATGTAAAAATGTGAATCTAGTTTCTGTGCAAAAATATTCAGACGTAAAGTGTTTTCTCCAGAACTACATGTAAGTCATGTCTCACATACCTGCATCAGAATCAAAGACTGTAGCTCCATCTTCAGCAGGACGTAGAGAAGCTGCAGACACTGAGCCATCACCTTCGTCACGTATGTGAGGATTTTTGGTCCAACTAGAAAAAATGAAAAAAGATGATTAAGGTTTTAATTAAAATCACCAGATCTGCATCAAAGTCTAAAACTGAGGCAAGGCTATATTTTTAGAGATGATTCAAGTTGCTTGAAGGTTGAGTGAATGAAAAACCTATTTTAAAAAAAGGAACAATCTATAAAGTAAAATATAATATATAATAAATAAAAACTATAACATGGAGAGAGTTACCTCGAACACCTCTCACTTCTGCAACAGGAACGATGTGGATTTTCTCCTCTCGCAGAACGTCTGGATGAGGTTTGGTGTCTGAAATGAGAAACATGCACATCTGTCACTGATGAGACATTGATTGTGATGATATTTCTAGTTTTTCTTCACTCTGGGGTTTTTTTTGGCTCTAAATGAGTCTGAGGTTCCATCTTGATCTTCAACTGCCTCAAGCTTTTTACAAGCAGCGCACTTTAGTTTAGTTTAGTTTAGTTAATATACATGATGTAAATTAAGGAAAACAAAACATTGAAACGTTTTCTAAGGGTTTTATCTGAGAATGTAAAGAAAGTAAAACCTAAAAAATATATAAGGATAATTATCGTTTTATGGCCCTAAGCATCCTTATATGTTTACCTCCGTTTCATTAACACGGATGCCTTTTGATTACCGTTGCCATGGTGAATCCTCATCCTTAGCTCCATCTTAAGTCAGATCAACTGTTTTCTGAAATAAACTCCTTGTGTTAGTCTTTTTTTCCTTCGTGTTAGTCTTTGCCTGGAATTTACAGACAAGTACAGAAATTCCCAGGTCCTTTAATGTGGATAACATTAAATCTACTACAGCTGTCCCTTCCCTTCTTTCCTCCTCGTATCTCCTTTTACTCAAGAGGCTCGTATAAAGCTACATCCTCTGACAGAAACCTACAACTCTTCTTTAATAGATGTATGATGCAGTCTCACCTAAAAACCCGACAAATGTAACTGTGTATCCATGTTTGCTGAGGGATAAGGCGTGATACTGCATCCGAGGACTGCGGCCGATGTCCCCCAGCACCAGCACACACACCCGCCGCGCCGTCCCGCCGTCCCGCCTCCGCAGCCACAGCGACACCAGGCCGGCCACAGCGGTCAGACACACCGCCGGCCACGTTACACCGGAGCCTGGCGGGGAAAACAACAGCAAAAGCGCAGAAATCGGCACCAGCAGAATGCAAAGAGCCGCACAGATGCAGCGCGGCGCCATGTTTGTTTTTAGTTAGTGATGACGCGGCTCAGTGAAGGAGGCGGCGCTTCAGATTTAAAGGGACCGCAGACCTTATGACGCGTTCAGGACAAACAAAACAAACAGGATAAATGAGGTTTTTTAATATATCAGGGGTGTCACATGTGATCATTTTCATTGTTATGTCATGATATGCTTTGTGGATTGTGCACTTAGCATTTAAAACTCAAATAGCTCTTTATTACGAATTATTTCCATTCATAAAAGCAGCCTTAAACATTATAAAGTAAATGTATGTGTATTTCGGAATCAGAATCAGAAAAACTTGAATGATCCTGAGAGAAACTGATCCTGTTAAAACTGGAAAAATAGTTACAAAAAACACATTAATGATAAATAATATAGTAATAACAGATAAAACATTTAAAACTTAATTAAGTCCGATACATATGAACTGTTGTGTATGCATTTGTTGGTGTTATCTATGTCTTATAAATTAAAAATACGTATGATTTTTGGTTCTTTAAGATGGATTTCGTAATTGTATCCCCTGTGACGTCCTGTGTCTCCCCTCTTTCCTCCCCTCTTTCCTCCCCCCTGCAGATGCAGCTGCTCCTCTCTCCCCTCTCTGCAGGACTGAACC
>JAPQRN010000026.1:20044429-20066624 GCA_037367275.1 Coranthus polyacanthus
CTCCCCTCTTTCCTCCCCTCTTTCCTCCCCCCTGCAGATGCAGCTGCTCCTCTCTCCCCTCTCTGCAGGACTGAACCGTCCCGGAGCCTCCGGAGCGGATTCATCGGGAGAAGCAGACAGAACATGCGGACCTTGAGGCTGCAGCTGGCCGCGGTGCTGGCTCTGTTTGCCGCAGTGAGCGGGTCGCAGGCGGAGGTGATCGATGACATCCTGAGCAGCCTGTCCAGGGGAGCGGGCTTCCTGGAGCGGCAACATGAGCACATCAACCTGGACGGGGTGGTCGGGTTCCTCATGCTGCAGGGTAGGTCCACAACACACCGAAGGAAGGAGGAGTTTGAGCTTTAGGAAACATCTGGAAAACAGCTGCGGGATCCTCTCGGTCATGGGAACTGACCAGCCTTACATAACAAGACATCAAAACATATTCACTCACACCGGTCAGGAACGATCCCTCTTTCAGTAGTAGTTTATTTCGATCCTTTTGAAATACATTTATTGAATTAAAAAGGAAAACAAAAAACATTGGCCTTAAAGGTGTGGCTGAAGTTTTAGCTTATTATACCCACTGTTTTTACATAACATATTCTAACTAATATTCTACTTCTCTTCAAAAACAAAACAAATGGAAACAAAAACAAAAATCCAAACGTTTTCATACACAATAATGATCATACCCCAGTTTTATATTTGTTTATTATAGAAATACACAGGCCAGAAAAAGACTAATGGCGTTATAAGTTTCTATTATAACAAGATATTTTCATGTTATAATAAGATATTTTCATGCTATCTACAAGCAAGGCATTGTGTGCTTTCTCATTGTCATACATGAGTAGGACTTAGGCCTGTCTCTATCAGAAGATACTTGGAATTCTAGACATCAACTGGTCAATTCAACCTCTCTATACACCTGTCAGTCAGTTTAAAGTGGTTCCACAGGTCACGTCCATCCTGCATCCACACTAAACAGCACAGTTCAGTTACGAACTAACACAAACTAACATTAACCGTGTAGTTATTAGTGTGGTTGTTTATTCACCCTGGGTGTGTTTTTGTGCCTCAGCTGAGCTGAAGGAAGCCGTTCGGACGTGGCCTCATACTGATCCGGTCAGCTGGGCTCAGAGGACCACCGCTGTGACCCTGGTCAAGCGTCTGGACCGAAGCTTCGACAAAGCTGTGGCCGCTCTGCAGCAGAACGACCCCAAGTACTACAGAGGTGAGAGAGATAGAGAGAGAGACTCCAACTCCCAGGATGCACGTGGTGTGACATCAGCAGCAGTGGAGGAATAAACAAACCCTTCACTGAAACAGAGTATTAATACCAGTTATACCTGCATTAGGCTCGTAGTAGTTTATTTTGATCCTTTTTAATCCACTGATTGTTTCTTTCATCCTCGGTCAGAGTTCGAGCCCCTGTTGTCCTGGAGCTTCTGGCTCATCCCTCAGGAGTGGAGCTCCACAGATCCCAGTCTGGTCTACCCCTCCACCATGACCACCGAGTGTTACGACGAGCAGCTCAGCGACAAATGCCTGACTCTGCTGCTGGGAACCTGGTACAAAAAAGCACAACAACACACCCGGCACACAGCAGAAAGCACACCTGGCACAAGAAGTATTTGACTCTTTGACCAAACTTGAACCCTTTTTAACATCCACACTGATGGTTAAGGTTGTAACAGAAGAACTGTGAGGCCAAAGTGCATGTATTAGACTTAATCTGAAAGGGAACATTGTCCTGTTCTGTGTTTAGTTTCTGTATAAATTCACTCACCTGTCTGAGCAGGAAGATGAACGGGACGCCCTGCATCGTCACCAAACCCTGCCGGGACACCATGACTCGTTTCGGTTGTCCACACTATTCTCTATCCCACCAGCTCCTCTACTTCATGATCGGAAAAATGGTGAGCTGTACGATCGATCAACGAAGCTTGAAGAAACACAAGCCCAGGAGATGTCCCACGTTAGGGTCAGTCTGACCGGCTTGTGTGTTTTTTTTCTCTCAGAAAGGCTGCTCCAACCTGCTGAAAGGTGACACTCGAGCATCCCGGGCGAACATGACCGAGCGGAGCTACGAGAAGATTTTCTGCTCTAACATGATGAAGACCAACCTGGACATCATCAGAGACGGTTTAACCGAACAGACGGTCGACATCTTCATCGAAAACAGTGAGTGTCACAGGACGCGGTCACACTGAACTCATCCATCAGTCTGTTATGAACTTTATTGTCTTTTCTCTTTTTGCTTTTTTGTTTTTCAACTATTTTTAACCCTTAAAACTTTCCAGATGTAAAGAAGATATGAACAAAGTTTTAATTACGCTGTTTTTTAAAGAGACTATGTGACCAAAACTATTTGGACAGTTGCCTGAGGCTGCTGTTGGTTTTGCTCGCGGCTGCAGATGGTAATGATGTACATTTTCCTCTTGTACATAAAATAATTACTATAACTAATTATTGATGCGTTTTTCTAAACAGTGACATCATTTCTTCATATCTTACTAAAACTTTTACTTTAAAATTTAGGTCATTTATCTGCTAATAATAAACACATCGTATGACCAAAAGTATGAGGACGGTTGAAACAAAACTCCCTCTTTTCCAAATCACTGGATTTAATTGGCTGCCGTCGTCTGTGCTTTATTTCTGTATTAGTTTGTGTTTCGAACTCTCTTGGCCGCAACACATTTTGTACATTAAAAGCTTCCAAAGATTAAAACCAAATGAAAAATGCTTAACCTCTCAAAATCAACATTATTGTTTTTGCCTTAATGTGTTTTTTTTACTCCTGAAGCAAAAGAAACTACACTGAAAAAAGGTGATGCTCGTGATTTTGAAGCTGACTGACTTGTTGTAAGTTGATGAACAGCAGCAGAAACCGACAGTGTGTAACTGACTTGACTCTGTGTCGTCGTCTCACAGTCCTGATCTGCGGATTGGCCGGCTTCTCCGACTTCTACAAAGCTGATTGGCTGCAGCACATCCTCAGGCTTCAGGACGAGGAAGTGGGCTGCTTCGGCAGAGACAGTGAGTGTTTAAACAGCATCGAGCATGAAATCTAGTGTCATTTAAATACATGACCTCTCCTGTTTACTGACACTCTTCTCCCATCCTTCCTCGCAAAGATCTGCTCCTAATTCTGCGATGTTTCTGGGCCATTTTGCAGGTAATTCTCTAATTAACTTGCTGTTTTCCTCAGAGAGCATCATCTCTCAGATTATTGGAGACGAGTTGCTGGAGCAGCTGCAGCCTCATCGCAGAGTGAAGAGGAGGGAGAAGATACTGCCAGGTCAGACTCAGTCCCTCTTATTTGTTCATGTTTTGTAGGTCAGCAGAAACATGACCTAGTCCTCCTCCTCATCACTCAACAACGAAACAGGATTTAGAAGTTAGAGAAACATACAGGAGCCGTGACGATGTTACCAACAGCTGCTTCCAAAAGCTTAACTATCCTGACAGTCGAGCTGTTTGGTGATGCTCGTCCTTCAGTTCACCGTCTTTTTCGTTTCTGTGTCCTTTGTCATATAATACAGTGTAACTATAAACACAAACGATCATCGGGTCCTCCAGCTGAGCGACAAACACGTCCAATTTGTGGATTCAAAAGACTGTTGCACATCAGCGACAGACATCTTGGTTGTTTTCTTTGGTTGCTCTGCTACATATCAGTTCAACGGTTGCCGTGGGTTTTGGTCAGGAAGAAATCTGTTTGAATGGGGGCGGGGCCAGATGGATGAGCTCTCAGATTCATTATCTGTGGTATTTTGTGTCATTTCTCCCTCTGCCTGCAGGGGTGCTAATTCGCTGTCCTTCAGTATTTGTGTTTTTGTTGGTTTTGTTACGATGTTCCTCTGTTCTTCCCAGACGGCTGCTCCAGTCACATGACCGCGGTGGCTGTCGGCGCTCTGGGAGGATACCTGAATTACTACCTGACGGAACAGGACATAACCAAGAGGCCGCTGTCCTGAACGTCTCTCCGCCTGCGTTGAACGCAAACACTGTAGAGGATCAGGTAGAGATGACTCCTGACGCATTATATGTTTCTTTACAAAACGCTGGGATGCGGCAGATTCAGATTCTTCAGTTTTATATTAGCTTTTGTAGTTTTAATAAGTTCTACAGATACAGTACGAGGCCAGTTTATCCCAAATGAGATGTGTTTTTCATCATTCATTCACTGATTCTGGGTCCTCTGATGCTGCATTATTTTATAAAATGATTAGTTTTTCCTTAAGATGCTTGAGCTTCCCAGGGCACATTTCTGATGCCATTGGATGACAAATATAATAATGATCTTTTCACTCTCAACATAAACTGCAGACCCTCCTGTTCCCTTTCAATGAAGGACGGTGTAATCTAAAAACAAAATGAGATATACTTTGGGCCACACACACCGGCAGCATTTGACAAAGCCAGTCGTTTTCTTTGTGAGCGACTTCCTGCCACAGGCAGCGAGTAGCTGGGGACGTGATTGGTTATTTAGAGGAATGTATTTATATATTACAGCAGTGAGTCGTTTGCACTGAATTTTTTGCGCATTTTATTCCCACACTGATAATAACTCTCAAACTATTGTCTATTGCCAGTGAACCCTTTCATATCAGCAATAGAATTTGCATGATTTTATTTGACTAAAGGGTCATTTTTCCAATTTTTTTGCCAGTGACAAAAACACAGCTTGTTAGAACGTCACACAGAAATAATCCACGTCAGATGGTCTGATAGTTTTCATCTTCCAAACCGCAGCTCTTTGAAAAACCATAAAACTTCAAGAGGGAGTAAAGTGACAGTTTGTACAGACAGTATGTGAACAGTTTGGTTGTGAGAGCGGTGGGTTTACACTCTAGATACAAACTGACGGTGCAGGATGAACCCAAACTGTCCTGTTTGTACTCGTCAGGTTAGCATCCAGCGAGTTGCATATTGTTACATAATCACATTGTGTTTGATGTAAATATATGATGTGGTGTGAAAAGATGTTAAGTTTTAGATACAAAACCGTGCAGATATCAGCCATTGAAAGCATGATCAGAGCATCCCTATCCACCAGGCGAAATCTTCACCTAAGAAAACCAACTGTGCAGTTTTATTTCCAAAAATAAATGTTTTTATTTTCCATAAATAATGTGTTCTTTTTCACAAACATTTTGTCTTCTGAATACAAAGCCTCAACACAGGCTTAAGGCAGAAGAAGAAGGTCTGCATGAATGTACAGAGTATAAATACAAACTGTTATACTAGCAGAATAAACACAAGCAGTGAAATGAAGTGTGAAAACCTGCTGTATTACGACAAACATTTAGCCCTCTGTAGCACAGAGGAGAATAATAAACATAGATGTTCTCTGCTTCTTATGTAAATAAAAAACTAATAATCAGAGTTAAAACTCTTCTGATGGAAGATGAACTGTATGGACTTGTGTCAAAGGAAGTCAAGAATGGAAGATGGTTCTGACTCATAGAAACATGTGGCTTTACTCCGTTACTTTACCGAACATCACGTCGACGCCAGCGTAACGACGTCACTTGTTCCAGCCAATCACCTCGTAGAACAGGGCTTTGAGCAGTCGAGCCTCGTAGGTGACGGTGTTTTTACCGATGTGACTGTGACTCTCCTCCAGAGGCTGCTCGATGATGGCTGGAACCTCTTTACCGTACACTACACAACAGAACACAAGACAATAAACCTCCTGAAATATGTAAAAAGAAAATGAAAGGTGAAAAATGTTGTTAAACTAGTATTTAAAATACAGATCATGAATGTGCTTATTTAGAGTTTATACCCTTTTTAAGTCTTTCTTTAAAACCTAAACATCTTCAGTCTTGTTATCAGACATAATAAAATCACTCTGTACTGAAAAATATTTGAGGGATTTGGTTTTTAAACCAAAAAGCTAAAAAAATGATTGATGATGATTCTTGGTGAGTAGGCGCTTCTGAAAAATACTGATAAAAATAAGGAATTTAATGGGCATTTTATGGTCAAATGATTTGTAGATGGATGTTAAAACCAGACCAATATGTATTTATACTTTACATACATTGTGTTATAAGACATAATAACAATAGTGTGCAGTCAATAACTAGTCAATAACAAATAATTATGTCTGACAAAATGCTAAATAGCCTCATTAAAAACTGAAATCAGCTCTGCTCCTCATGTAAAAACCAAAAATGTGTGAATATGTAAATATAGTTCATTTTTCAAGTTGAACTGTGGGACACCATGTTTCACCACGTTCAGCGTCTGAGCAGCTTCAACGTCTGCTAGATCTAGATCAACTAGATCTTGATTGGCTGCAAAACGTGCGTGATGTCAGAGATGGACACGCTTTAAACTGAGAAACAGATGAATGTGGAAACATCTCGACAGCCTTCATTCTGCACAGTGTCATTTAAACCTTTATATCACTTGTTTTATGAAGAGTAGAAGGAACCTGTTTGAGGTGTATCAGGAAGATTTATTTGTTCTTTTTCATGCTTTGTTGTAAAACCTTATTCCACACGTTTAGTTTTGTAACCGACTGTGTTATGTTAAACCTACAGTAGTTAAATCCGTTATCAATAACAGAGCCATGTATTGAGGTTAATGTATATTTGCCTATACAGTGTATTCATTCACCATCAATTCATCAATAAATCATTTAAACAGATCATGATTCTCATGTTGTTTGTATTAAATACCCACAAAGTCCAAACCCAGGGATGGAAGTATTCATACAATTCCTCTTGTTACTGTAACAAATGGCTTTCAAAAAACAAGTCATTTTCTTTTACTTAAGTATGTTTATTATGTTTATTTCCCTAGAATTTAATTTAGTCTCCATGAAGTGCACACCAGCACCTGACGTGACCTAATTTAAAAGACTAGCAACATCATCATAACTTTCTGTTATGATGGGATTTTCACCTCTTTTCATTCTTTTTCATTTTTCCATGTGCCGAAGTGATGGCGTCTGTCACGTCACACTGCGATTATTTTGACATGTAAAACTGTCTTTTAAATTGACAAACATTGTAAACGTAAATGATGGCACAATGCAAACAGGATTACAAAATGATTTGTCTCTTGCCACTGACTGTTATATCCATGGTCCACCACAAGGGGCAGGACTTTGCCTTTTCTATTCTGTCAAAGAGTGTCCACAGTGTCTGCATGTGTGTGTGTGTGTGTGTGTGTGTGTGTGTGCGTCTTACCCTCACAGTGCTCCAGGAACTGAATACACTCCTGGACCACAGCGTCCCTCAGCATGACCATGTGTTTGGACATGTTCTCCAGCAGAGACAGGAAACAGCGCTTGGCATAGAACCATGTGTCTGTCCCCAGCTACACACAAACAGACACACACATAAACAAACACACACACACAATAATCTTTAGTTGTACATGTCGCTGAATGATATAAACTGTTGTCACCACTTTCATGTAACTAAAACCTCACTCAGAACCTAAAACCCTGCGTGTCGGTTCGTTCTGCACATTACGGTTTATGACGGGGGAACAGTTTAGGTTTCGGTTGTGAGATGTTGGTGTGATGGTGCGTCTCAGGCTTCACATTCCTGCTGCTCTCCCGGTTCTCTGTGAATGTGACCTGTGTTCTCAGCTGGAGGTTAGTGGACTCAGCTGCAGACGAGGTCAAAGACTCCAGTGAGAGAGTCGGATGGATATTTCTGACTCAGGAATTAACATATTTACGACATTTTAACACTTTCTGTGAAGTTATTCCTGTGTTTATGTTTTTAACCTCCCGTCAAACCTCACAGCTCAATAAAATAACACACCTTCTTATTGTAAGGCTCCAGACTCTTGATGATGCGAGAGATGCCAAAGTCGTAGTTTCCCTTAGCGCAGTACAGCGTCCTGAAAGAAGAACAAAACAACGTCAGAGCAGTGAGACCAAAGCTCACTTCAAGCATCAGTCTGGTACGTTAGTTATTGGATTAACTTACATTTTATTATAAACAAGAGCTGAAGCAGTTATTTAGTATTTCATTCATTAGACATGCTAGTCTGATTATCAATAAATCATTTGAGACATTTGGTAAAAAGGCCAAACATTTACTGGATAAAGTTACTCAAATGACAAATTTGTTTCTTTTTTTTATAACCCTGTAAAATATTTGAAAGGCCAAATGATTAGTCAGGAAAGTAATCAGGAGATTTATTGATTGATTGATATACTATACTATAGAATATAAACTGTCTTGTTGGAGTTAGAATTGGATGCCTGGGGCTGAAATGCATCCTTTTTCTTTTTTTGCAGCTTGTCCATAAATCGGTACAGTTTAGGAGAAAAACTTGTCACATCTCCTGATCCAGTATGAGTATGAACACATACAGAAACACACTGCAGCAGAAAAACAGCAAAGCAGAACATGAGGAGGTTGAGTCGCATCTCCAGAAATCCTCCAGCTGGAACTCACCCGATCACCAGGTTAACGATGCAGAGGTGGAACACCTTCTTGTCGGGGTCGTCGTACGAGATCTGCTCCTCCTCTTTCTCAATCTTCCTCATCAGCTCTTCAGCCTGGAGGTAGAGGACGACAAGAGGAGGAAACAGAAGGGAAACTAAATTACACTGTACTTAAAAAACAAACTGGTAACAAACTGAAGCTAGTTAACCCTTTAAATATCCTGAAAGACAATATATTCACAGATAAATAATGTAAAGTTTCATACTGAAATGATGCTTCACAAACATAATTTACGGAGTTCAAATACAACATGCTACTTTAAAGGTTGCCTGTGGATTATCAGACTTCTAGTAGCACCACGGAGCTTGTGGAGGGTGTGAGTGCTGTGATGACTTTTTGTTGTTTAAATACTAAAACCTATAACAATATTTAGAAAATAGCTCAGAACATGCAAAGCAAATGTGCTCATTATTTGATGAATAACAGATGACCCCCACATTTAAAAAGCTTATTTCCATAAAACACATCTGGATTAGTATGGTATCTTTTCTCTCCGGAGCGGTAGAGAAATGTGAGCAAAAGATTTCAAACAACTGGCAGTTTGTCCAGGGTTATGGTGCGAGTTACAAATATTACATCAACTAGTCCAAGTATGTCAAAAAAGTCGACAATTTCCATGAGATGGATTTATTTTTTCACTGCTTTATATTCAAATGAACAAGATCTGACTTGTAAGTAAAGGTCCTCATTGTGCAGAAAACTGCTTTTCTTTTTGTTTTTTTTTTCAGTACCTCTTCATTCTGGCTGGTCATGATGTAGGACACACACAGGTTGGCCAGAACCACAGCGCTGACGTTCAGGATCTACAGCGGGACACAAACACATTTTATACTGTTTAAATGTAACCAGAATTAAAAACATAAAACCAGTTTCCATGTTGGTAGATTTCAGAAACACGATGCTCGGGCTGGGTACCAAACTTCATTATTTTTATGGCACTGATCAGTTTGTTTAGATACTGTCGATTTGATCCCAAGTTTCAACACCTACGGAGTAAATCTCACCAGTGTCACTGCAGATACTGCTTTTACACATTATTAAGTTAACAGACAACTTCAGGCCATGGTAAATGGGTTTACATTTTTTAAATTACCAAACGGTTTTGTGTGTATAAAAAGGTGCTGAAAATACAGATTTGTACTTTAATATGTAATATAATTTCTTTTTGCTAAAATGGAAAATTGGTTTAAAAAACTATTGTTTAGGAACCGTTGTTGAAGCCAAGGTATCTGTACCAGTATTAAAAGTTTCTGAATGATACCCAGCCCCACACATGACCATATTTTTAGATTTATAAACACAACTTCTCCAGGACGTGAATGAGTCACTGCTTGTCAGATAAAAATTAGTGCCTCAATCGAAGACCTTCACCCAGATTTATCGTGACTCTGCATCTGGTCAAATGACAACATTTCGGATGCAGAAATAGTGTAATTTACTGCACTGCAAACAATCAAACAAACAACAGGAAATGAGCAGAGCAGCAGTGATAAGTCTTTAAAACATGCAGAGATGTGAAAACACTGCAGAGCTCTTCAATCTGTTTTTACCGAGGGTTTGCACTTGCAGGGACACTCCTGAATGTTACACTGCTCCACCTGGACAGAGAGAAACGTTGAGACCTGACGTCAGACTGTCTAATCACTCCATAATTACTGTATCAGCCTCGAGCTCTCATGCTGATCTTCTGTCTCCACACGTTCGTATTTGCCTCATGATTTTTCCCGTCCGTTCTGATCCACTCACGTTATCGTAGTGCTTCTTGACGATGGGTTCGTAGAAACCAATGGCCTCCTTGTATTTGTTCTGCATGAAGAGCACGTGGGCCACGTTCAGCTTCCAGGTGTCGTCCTCGTTGCAGACTTCCACTGATTTGCGGAAAAGTTTCTCCACCATCTGGAAGTTCTCCCGGTTCCAGTAAATCTTGGCCTGAGCCATGAGGACCATGATGTACCTGAGATGAGAGTTCAGCTGTAAGTTACTTTATTCTTCTGTCTGTCAGCTTTTCATCTTTTAAAAAAATTGATTATTACTATTTAGTTTAATTTTAAATGCAATGATGCTCATTCATTCATTCATTCATTAAAAGAGAATCATGTTTTCTGTAAAATTCAAACCCACAAGAACTGATTTTTTTGTCCATGTTGAGGCTGCAGATAGTTGTAAGTTGTAAATATATTATTGCCGAGATAGATAATGGGTTTGAAGGCGCTCACTGTTTTTTATTTGGCCTTATATTACCTTGTTGCTGTCTTTTCATGTGGGCTTGTATCACACATGCTCAAATGATTCTGTTAAATTGCAGGTGCTGTCTTTACAGACATCGTAAAATGCTGTTTTACTCACTTCTCGCTTCTGCAACTTTGAATAATATTCAGAAAGATCTTAAACTTGCTTCATTTTTAACTTCAGGGCATTTTAAATTTTTAATCATCATACATTTTCAGTTATTGATATTTTACTTCATCCTGTTCTATTTTTAGTTGATTCATTGCTTTTTTAAATTGCTTCAATAGTTCTTGAGGTTTCGTTTTTACTGAATAACCTTTTATTGTTTTTATCATCATTGTTCATTTTATTGTGATTGTGATTAACTTGGTTATACTGGAAATGAAGTCTTTACCTCAATACATTTCTCCAGTTTAAAATAAGGCCTGAATGTACGATCCGTAGAAAGTTGATTAAACAGGTGCCTATTTATACATAATCTACAGACCAGAAAGAGCATTGATTATGATTTGTGCTTGTACCTAAACGGGCGCCTCCTTTCACACTCACAGAGTTAATCGATCTGTTGTTAAGATTTACTTTAAAATGTAAAACAAGTTTCTAAGCACTGAACTCATTGCTCCCCAACAGCGATCTACTGACAGTTGGAGAGTGACGAGTGATGATACTAACTTCCCCCTAAGAGGACGTTCAACCGAAGACAGAATTGACCATATGCCAAGTCACTATAAAAGACTTTGCCTAAATTAAACGGCCATGCAGACACAGGATGAGTTCCTTAGACCCAGAGGCCTCTGCAGTGATTGTCTTTCATCACTGCTCTGGTGAGTGCAAATATTTTTGGTCCATGGTGGTATCCTTGTCCTCTTTACGCCACTTGTTACACAAATGTAAGGTCCTAAGCCCGACATGGCCTTTGACAGCTTGGTGTCAGATTTTGGAAACTTAACCCTTGTAGGTACATTTCAATTATGACTTATCTCTAGTTCAGAAGCGTAATTTTGTAGGCAAGGCATCTGTTCCTGTTGCATTTCAAGTCCTTTACCTCTCGTTTAAACACTGTTATAGCTGTGTTGTGTGTGTGTCCTCACTTCTCCTGCATCAAGTCGTAATCCTGCAGAGCTTTCTTCTGTGCTTCATCGTCTCGGGCCTGTCGGGCCTCCTGCACCTTGAGAGAGGAAGAACAAAGGCAACATTCAGCCGTGATGCACCAAACACGACGACTACAGAGACACTATCCCACTTCCACAAAATATGCATATATAATATCATGAGGTAAAATACAGAGATTATGAAACATAGAAAATGCACATATATACATAGAGGGATTCATCAAATACACAAGTGTCTGTTAAGACTGTATATGTATGTATTAGCTGTATAAAGGTGCAGAGAAGAAGTATTGAACAACCTGCTTGGCCAGTTTGCGCAGCTGCTCGGTCAGTTTTCCGTTCATCTCATCAAGCTTCCTAAAAGCCTGTGAAACAAGTAAACAAGATGGCAAGACATTTCAGCACATTGAATATTGTTGGGGTCGCTTACGTCTCTCTCGTCTAATGTTTTCTGTACCTCCTCTGGTGCTGTCTGGCAGGTCAGCAAGGCATCAATAAACTCATACATGTACTGAAAAGAAAAAGACATATGTATACGTTTATCTTCAATATTTAACATATAGAAGAAGAAAGACACCAATATGTCCACGTCAGTTTGATGTGACTCACCGGAGAGAGGAACTTGTAGGTGAGGTGGGCGTTTTCTGCCAGGACGTCAGCTGCCAGGTCAAAATACTGACGGAGACAGAGAGAGAACCCAGCTGAGACGTTAATACTATTTTAATTAAAGACACACACTTCTCTGCAGCTCTCTGTGTGTTCAGATTTTTCCACTAAGACTTAAACCACAGGAGGTCAAATCCTTTTAGAAACAGTCCCTCCTCTCAGTGGAAAACGCTGAAGGAGTGTTTTTACAGAAGAACACGATGAAGAGAGGACCGACGTCAAAACAAACACAAAAACAAAAGTCAATATCAGTTTCAGTTGGGAATATTTTCATGGCGCTGTGCGATTTGGGTGTTTAATATTGTGTTATTTCAGACCTGAACTAATGTGTTAACAGAAACGTCCTTGTTCTGCGACATTATCATCATTATCGTGATCTAATTTTATATCACAATATACATTTTGGTTTTGTCTTCAGGGTTTATTTTGTTATTTATTTATTTTGTTTACATTGTCAGCTTAGAAAATGTTGAAATGTTTTGCTGATTATGTAATTTAACTCTTATTTGGATGTTAAGCATAACATAAAGGTTATCATTAATGTTTGAATGTTGTAATGTGTGTTTGTCATGTCCTGACCATAAAGAAGAGTTTAAAACCACAAATATCTATATTGTTTCTTTAACTTTCACTCAGGACCAAAAATGAGCCTCAAAAGATTTGACACTTATCGTGAGAATTAGCAATATTTGCTGATATTAAACTTTTAATCATGACAATATTTTTGACCATATCGTCCAGCCCGACGAAGACGTTTTGTGACTTTGAAGCGAGCGATATAACGGCTTGAGTTCTCTTCAGAAAGGTACATCATATAACCACACTCGGAAAAAGCTGTACTAACCCTTTAATCCATGAATGCTGCTATGATCACGAGCCATATATCGCATGTGATCAAACGTACCTCGTGTTTGCAGTAAAGCAGTAGCAGGTTCCCAAAGGTGACCGGGGGGAAGGAGGGCTGCTGCAGGAGGAAGGCCAGCTTCTCGAAACCCTCCGACGGCTTCGTGTCCATGTTCACCAGAGCCTGGTTGTGGAGGGTCACTGGGTCCAGCTCCTGCCAAAACACACTAACATTAAGCATCAGGTGAATAAACACTATGGCAAAAGGCTAGGTCAGTCAGATACGACAGGGGACGGGGTCAGACCGCGGGAGAATTATTATGGTTCATAAATCAGGTTTCCATCCAAATGTATCACAAATTTTAACTGAATTTTCTGAAAATTGCCAAAAGAAAAAGCTAATTTATGGGCATTTCCATCCACTACAATTAAACCACTCATCTGGATCAGATAACTGTTTCAAACTCTTCCACAGTTTGTCAAAGCTTTTGTCTAACATTTGTCTCTGCAGCTCTTCATACATGGTGACGTTTCATTCCTGTTTCTCATTTAAAATGGAATTTATGTTTGTTTCTTATATTAAATCAGGGAACGCTGCAGCCTCTCCACACATAATTATTCACTAAATCTGTTTCCATTGCACTTATTCACATTTAACTTTTATCCATATACCAACTTTTCCACTTCTTCCAAGCATTAGTGATATTTCGAGGTTTCTTGAAAATTTTTGGCATTTCGACTCAGGAAAGAAGAAAATGCAAATAAAAACAACTGGATGGAAACGCACCAATTTTTAGGGAAGTAGGTAGTTTACAGTAAAATAATGAAATCCCACCATACAAATTAAAAAGTAGCCGACAGTCTGACGTAGATGGATAAAGATAAAGAAAGTGTTTGCAAATTGTTGAAAATAACGATGTGTATTTTTTTCCTGTCAGAAAGTACCCACATTTACTTAGCTTCAGGGTTTTGTTCAATCATATCAAAAACCAAAAAAAAAAAAAATGCACCAAATGAATGGGTTTATGATACACAAAGGTACACAAACAAACCTGCCACAGGAGGCACAGTGTGTGTTAATGTCCACTAGGGGGCAGTAGTTGTGTACACCTCTCACCAGTTTAAAAAGACAGTAGGTGATAATGAGTGAAAGGAGCGAGGACTGTGTCCCTGTCGGACGTTTAATTTAATGAAGGAACAATAATACCATCATCATCAGCTCCTGTAAGCCTTCACACCTGCAGCGGACTCTGTTCTAATGTTCTGGTTTTATGGTACTCGGTCGTATCTGCAGGCTGCTGCCAGGGCAGGTCCAGCCAGAGAGTGGATTCACATCAAGACACAACGATCGCCCACATTCAGAGCTGCTCATCCACACAGAGAATAAAGAAGACTGGAGACGTTACCTCCTCTGATCTGGGGGGCATGTCTGTCAAAGCCTCCTGAGCTCCTTTCACTGCACGAATCCACATGGAAACAAAACACAAGAGAAAACAGATCATCTTAGTGTGTATACTTCATCTAGGTCTGCAACAGATATTCATTATATTCATTATTAACTTGGCAATTGATGAATCCTTCTGTCTACAAATTATCAGAAAGTAGCACAAGGTATTATTTCCCTCAGCCATAGGTTATGGAACTAAACTGGCATTTTAATACTTATTTAGTTTACTTCCTCTCAGATATGAAATATGTATAATATTATCATATGTAACAGGCTGCAGTTTGTTCACCTACAGACTGCACCAGTACTAAGTATATTACAGTTTTCCTCAACTGAGAGTCACTTAATGAAACTGAGATCGACTTCATCCTCATCACCTTCTTTTGCAAAATGAAACTTTTTCATGGCTTTCACAGACACTGATCTCAAAGAAAACCACAAATGCCTATTGGATTAACTGTGTTAAACAAAAGCATCTATTTAGAACATGTCGCTGCCACGTCTGTGTGGAGGTCAACGGCACACATACAAACACAAGGTCCCGTCAAAAAAAATGACATGGAAAAATCTGATGATGGACAACGGAAAAGTTTGTTCACAAATGAGTATTTGTGAGTTTGGGTGAAATTCTTCATTGGTTCTTTGGTAAATGAAGTTGTACCATAACAAATGTCTGATTTTGCCTGGTCCGGGTTCTTTCTAGGTCTTAAACATCAATGACAGTACATGGGTACAGAAAGACCTGCACACAAGAAGAACATATATGCATTTCTTAGAAACTTCCTTTTTTATTTGCAGTATTTCATTAGGGCATCTCAAAAAAGTGTAAAAAGCAGCGCATGCAGAAGAGTTTGTTATCTCTCGTGAAATCGTCTTTGGAGGAAGAACTACAGTTTACAGCTTCTTTCAGGTTCTACATTGGGGTTCAGACCGCTGTCCTTTCTGTCTGTCTCACTGAGGTCATTGTGCAGATCCTTCTGACCCTGCTCATGTTTGATGTCGGCTGCAGACATCCTCCTTCCTGCTCGTCTTCCTCTGATCACTGTTCTTTAAAGCTTTAGTCTGATAATGTGACAGAGGGCTGAGGAAAGGTGAGAGGACAATGCTGTGTTTGAAGATAAAAGGAGACTTGGGGTGATTTCCATCTCATTTTATCAGTCGCTCTCATTTTATCTCTGGCTACATGTCAGATAAATTCAGCTCTTTCATCTTATTAAGCTGGTGTTTTCGCTGCTAAATCATGCAGCTTAACTACAACACTAACACTAAACATAAGCTAAAAGATAGAAAGTCTGTGTATTGTCAGGGTGTGCAGTGGAAGTCCACCCTTTCATAGCAAAGACTTATTTTTGGAGTTTTTTGTTTTTTATCAGTTTACAGGGGGCAGTTTTACAACTAAACTAAACAAACTAGCCCTGTTTGAGCCTGAACAGAAAAGAAGTGATAACAGATTTGTGATTTGGCAGCTAATAGACGACGTTACATTTTTTAAATGCTTTGTGAAAATGTAAAAAAATATTTGGCATCGTGGCATTGTCAAGTGTCTGCAGAAGAAGGGTTTAATTCCAAAGGATTCATGTTGATATGGTTCCACATTAAGACAAGATGCTTCTGCTTTAAAAACATTTGGCTGGAAAGAAATATTGAAGTGATGATGAGCTCACATCTGCTTTGGAGGAGGTTTTTTTTACTCTTCAAGATGAAAGTTTTTATATGAAAGAGATAGAAGCACTGCAGCACAGTTGAAAAAAGTGTGTGGACCTCAAAGGGGGACTGTGTTAAAAAATAACCCATACATGTTCTTATACCACACGGGCATCATAGCCAACCCACGAACTTCTCAGACTACCCTCATAATGCATCACTTCTGGCTCACTAGAATTATTGCTCCTTATAAACCTACCAGACTTTTAAGACTGGTTTATGCTCCGGTGTCAGGGGTGTAAGTAACAGAGGCCTGGTCCTAAATGTAACTACACATCAGGGCTACAGCGCTGATGGAGATATGACCTGGGTACTGTGAGAGCTGTCATTGGCGGATGGAGTTTGTGAAGCTGGTGGGGATCGTGAATGAGGATGGAACACTCTGCTGAAACAGACGAACTGTTATCTTCTTTTAAGTCAAACATAAGGAGATGAGGTCCTGTACAAACAACAAGCAGTCTATGACAGCAGAAGACTTAGGTACTGATCAAAGCACACATTGGAAAAATATGGCCTGAGGGCTGGAACCGGCCTGTGGACCATTTCAATTCAAGGCAAAAAACAACCTCCAAAAAAAGAAAAATCAATAAAAGGCAGTATTATGTTAATGAATCTTGAGGGAATGAATGTTGCGAGTGGACATCTAAACATTTCGTCACAACAGTGTCAGTTCAAAGGCAGTATGTTTGATAAGCCAAGAACCATGGAAACATCAAGAGACATTTTTCAACCAAGCATGCCAGTATGCCAGAATCATGTCATTGTAGGAAAGAGAAGAAAAAGCTTTGAAATTGTCTTCCAACTTAATTCCAACCAGGACATTTTTTACAAAGCTGTCGTCCATCCAGGAATCAGCAGCGACAGTTGGCTACAAGCCTTTCTCTGACACTCAATTTATTTAGGACTGTCCATATTTATAGCATAATGCAAAGTGTTTAATCAGTGACATGCAGTGGTGGATATCAGACAACTGGCAAGGTGTAGGCTGATTTAAAAGTTGATACTGCATTTAAATCTTTTCCTTGTAATCTTAGGGTACAGCAGATGATGGACACATCAAAAAAGACAACATTTTCTAATAAAGTTCTTGTTTTTTGAAATAAAGATCCAGGCCTTCTGGATTAGAAAACAGCCTTCTGTAAAACTGTAGTAAATATAGAATGTTGCTCACCCCTGTATTAAAGCAAGCACACAAATTTTATTCAGTGGGTTTTGCCTTCTATTTGTCATATTTTCTGTATTTTAATTTCATGTTGATTTTATCTTATCATTGGTTTTATTTTCAATCCTATGTAACATTAATCACAGCATTTTTTCCCCTGTGTTAATGTTTATTTTATGTAAAGCAGTTGATGCATGTAACCACTTTGAGCCGCAGTTCTTATATGACAGCTGCTATACAAATAAATCTATTACTAGTATAACTATTAAAAAGCAACACAGTGCAGACCTCACCACTTTTATAAATGAAGGTACTTAAACAAAGTTACTGTCCTCTACTGTGTAATGAGGAGGTGAAATAATGTTGTAAGCCAGTTCCCGGCGGCACAGAGTCACACCATATTAAATCAAAGACTTTCATGGAGATAAAACATGGAGAAGTATGGAGTGGAGTGGAGAGTACCTGTTTTAAAGTCAACATCATCTTTTCTGTGGCCGAAATAATTCCATGCAACTGACATCGCTTTTCTTTTTGCAACCAGATCTTCCTTTTGTGTGTTTTTCTCCTGGTCCTCGCTCATTTTCAGGTTGTGGTCGACGACTAGCGGAGGCAGAGCCTGCTTTGGTTGTTTCATGAACTGATCATGAGTGATTTTTGTTTGGTCGTTCATTGTGCATGCATGTCACTCAGTAACAACAAACTGTGTGTAGCCAAGAACTTGTTAGTTGAAGTAAATCATGATATATGACTCGGACCTCTCCTGCAGATTAGTTGGAAAATAAAAGCTATGCGAGTTTTGCTTTAGTATCAAGCAGTAATACAATTGTAGCATGATGTGTTTGAGTTAATTTGCCTAATTTGACACTGCACGTCCTGCTATGTGACGAGTGCACATAATGTTATCAGATGTAACCCCAGTTCTATGAGTCTGGGTGCTGCATATTGTCACTCTGTATCAAATGTAAAACCATAAACAGCTGCTGTGGTGAATATAATTAAAGCAAAGTACAACCTGATGATGCTATATGAGTGTGCAGTGGGGGGTGAAATCTGACTCAAAACCTACAGTGTAGAGTATAAATCCAGCTTAAACGACAGGCTTCCATAGACAACCTAAAGGCTAAATCGCTGTTGTATTAGCAGGCAATGTAAAAAAAATCATTCAGTTATTTCTGTGAGAAAAATTTGGGAATGCCCTCTGCCTGTAAAGCACCTCACACATCACCTTTACCCTTTAGATATTCTGTTTGAAAGGCGGCTGAAGGTGTGAGTGTGGGTCTTACAGTTCTTCAGCTGGTACTCGATGGCGGCTTTGAGGTTGAAGGCTTCGATAAGCGACGTCTGATGCAGGGTCAGAGTGTTGCCCACGCTGTGCACATCGATGCCTTCAGTTGTCATCCCGACGCTCAGCTCTAAAACACAGATTTAACACAAACACATTGTTTCAGTATTTGTTACTGAACTTGACTGATACAATGATACTAGTTCCACTGAGGTGTGGCTTTACCTGGATGTTCCCGGATGCCTCGCTCTATGATTTCTCCGATGTATTTCAGGGCCTGGGCGTAGTTCTTCAGACTGTAGTAACACAGGCCGATGTTGTAGGACAGCGCTACAACAGAAGAATGAAAAAAAACAGTAAAAACACAAATGCAAAAATACATAGATTTTAGAAGACAGGTCATTTTACAAACTATGACACTAAATAAAGTGATCTTGTGTGTGCTTACATGCCTCAAAGAAAACACTTCCTTCTCCAGAACAGATTTATTCCAACCAGAGAGAAACAATCAGATTAAGTGTTTACAAGGTTATTTAGCTCTTATATTTTCCTATTGAACATATTCCTATACCCAGGTTTACACCACCCCTCTCAACCTGATTGAAATTCCTTGTGCTCAGACCAGGATCTGATGATTCAGGTGGTTACACGTGGCATTTTTTTTGAGTGTACCATTATTCACATTATTAGCTGAATATTAGGGTCCATGGAAATGTAGCTGATCAAAATGAAATAAAATCACATCATTGAAGTTTAATAAATAAGTGAACGGACAAATAACAAAACCAACTCAAGACTCCCAAGTTTTAAATTGTATCGGAATAAAATAACTCACTTCCTTATCTGTCAAATTGTGCAAACATATTCTGGCCTATATTCATGAACTGAGCAGTGTTTATGTGACAAATCCAAAGTCCAAAGCAGAAAACAAAGCTGACTGACAGCTGATCAGCAGTGACGACAGATCACAGGAAAGGACGTCTCATTTCTCTGAAAAGCAGATTTCCTCAGTTCCTCTCTCCTCACATCTCTAGAGGAACTAATAGGAAAAGATGTGATTGAAGGAACCGAGGAGACATTTAAGCCCGATGAGAAGCAGCCTTGGTTTTGGTCTCTCCAGAGCAGTAAAGGTGTATATGAAGGTGGATAACTACCTGGCACGTATCCCAGAACTTGCATGGCAGACGTGAACTTCTTGCAGGCGTCTTCGTACTTTCCATCTTGGTAAAGCAAACAGCCCATATTGTGGATGTAGTCTGGGTCGTCCTTAGGCAGCTGCTCCAGTAATGACTTTAAACACACACACACACACACAGGTACAGTTAAGGTGGACACACATGCATCGGTTCTCAGAGCGATTCTGAACGACTGATCTGTTCCAGTTGGTCTCAATCAACATTTACAATCACAGATAAAAACATGTTGTGTGTTGTGTATAAAGATTCTAGTCTGTAGTCTTCAGATCTAGCACTCCAGTCACTACCAGTCATTCTCTTAGAGATTTTTTAAACATGTTAAATGTTTAATACAGGCGGTCAATAGCCTGAGAGATGGTAAACAGACAAGAAAGACAAGAAAAAGGGTTGTGGTGTGAAGTGAAATGGTAAAAAAATGACTGAACTGTGGTATGGAAGAATGAAAACCTACACAACATTACATCTCAAACTCATTTCCATCAGGTTTCACTATAAGGCTGACAGCTTTACCTAAAATTAGCTCCATTTGAGAAAGTTTACTCATCTTCCTATTCTGTCTGTAGACTATACAGTCCACCCTGAACACACCTCTCTATCAGGATTTTAACCAAACTCTATGCTTTTCCTTCTTTTTTTGTTTATTTTATTTTCAGCACAATCTGCACTGTGAATAAGCAGTAAGGTTGACGCCCAAGCAGAGTCTGAAATTAACTTTTGACTCATGAGCTAAGGGGACTGCTAGATGAATAAAACACCGGGCAAGCATATTTTTTTCCGGCCAAAATAATAAATGGCCTTTTCGTGTCACATTAGTTCCAGTACATTTCATTGAGATAATGTATTATATTGAATACAGAGTTGAAGAAAAAGAAAGAGCGAAATTTGAAGCAAACTTATTTAAATACATTGATCAATGGTTATTCAATTCAAGCCTGAAAACAACTCAGTCTTGATCTTGAAATTCTACTCATGTATTTCTTATTAAATGTACTTATGGATCAAACATCAAAATACATTTGGCGGTTGTGTAAACGGATGCTTAATCATTTTAATCAACTTATCCCTCACTCCTCATCAGACTCTTCACTCTCTGCTGTATTCACCCTCTTCTTTGAATTTCTTGATTTTATGCCAACCTACTCTATCACTGATTGGCTTGTGTTAGTTGCTGGGTTAGGGTTTTCAGAGGGCTTATGTGCTGTTTTGGTTCCAGCATTTTCCTTTTTCCAAGTTCGTGGAAGACTTGGGCACACTGGTAGGGCAATTATATGTTTTTCAATTTAAAAAATAATAATCACACATAGTTTTGGACCATAATTATTACCATACCTGTGTACAAACAAAATTTGGTGCTACGTCTAATCCATATAATGGTAGAAAAAACACTGGGGTTATGGTCAGGATTAAAAAATACATGTAAGGGTCAGAGCCAATCAGAGGAAGAGTTGGATCGGGTCATGGAATACAGGTGTGTGTCAAACACTGAAACAGACGACAGAAGCATCACGTGCGTAAATGACACCTGGTAGTGACTCTCGACAGAGCTTGATTATTTCCATGATTATTTGTATAAACATTTACCCTCCAGTGTGAAGAAGAGACTTCTGAGATTTCCTTGCCAAACAGAAAATCTACCTGCATTTGATACTTTGCCGAGTGTTAATTTCAGACCCTGCATCCATGGTTGTTTTGGTAGAAGAAATGGCGACAGTTGACAGACAGTTCTGGTGAGATTTGGTTGTTCACTGACAGAATGTCCAGTCATTACTGACCATTCGTTAGTGGAATGACTCAGTTGATAGATTTGTGCTCCTCTCTGACTAGAATCTGAAACAGTTGCTGGAAACAGTGTGTGTCTAGTGTCCAGCCCAGTCAGCTAAAGTCTGGGAAGAGAATGTATGAAATGTGTCTGACTGCATATAAAATTGATTCAATCCAGCCACCATACTGAACAGAAATGGTGTCATTTGTATGCATTATAGGATAACGTGTGTGAGCTTGTCACCTTGGAAGCAGAATAATCTTCCTCACAGTATTTGATGCAGGCTTGCAGCTTGACCATCTGTGCCAGGAGAGAGAGAGA
>JAPQRN010000026.1:20077913-20101697 GCA_037367275.1 Coranthus polyacanthus
ATGAAAGAATGAAAAAAGTGACTTTGAGCCTGAAACTCAAAGAGTTTTTTGTTGTTTTAAAAATCACAAAGGTTTAAAGCTTCTGTTTACAAGTGCATGCGTTTCAACATAAATAAATGAAGAATGGACGGTGTGGTACGTTCAGTAACAAAACATCTGAAACAGGCTACCTGTAGCTTTATGTGTGTTTTAAATGAACAAAATCTTCCACAGGAGCAGGAGGACGATAGTCTGAGAGCAGAAGCAGTTTGGTTTGTCCCTCAGACTTTGTTGGGTACGTTCTGTGGCCGATGACGTCATAAGGAAGCAGCTGAAACTGCAATTTAAGAGTCAAAATAGAAACGAGCCTCTTACAGTGTGTTAGAGTTTGGTTCAAGGAAATCTGATGTTTCCTGTCTGTTGCCACGGAGACATCATTATGGTCGACAAGTTAAATAAACGCCACTGGTGCAGCCATGTGTTTTCTGTTCATTCCACCTCTGTACCATTTAGTTTTAATTCCTTTTTCTCCCTTTTTCTTTTGCTTGTTTTTTAAAGTTTTCTTTATGTAGACAGTTTCTGTAATTCAGTTCTTTTTCTATTCTGTGCAACTGCATTTACACACACATAGCTGTTGTTTATGCTGCTTTTCTTTCGTTTTCTTGCACGTTAGCTCCACATTAAATCGTAAATTAAACGTCTAACTTTTCTGTCGTCGTGTTCAGGATCCAGCCTCTGTCTGAGGCTTTGGACGATCTCTACAAGGAGTTCAACGCGCTCAAAGCTCACCTGGGCGACCTGACGGAGAAGTTCAACGCCGTGGAAACGTTCATCGACGAGGTCAAGGCCGAACGGGCCAACGGCGCCTCGGCTCCGGCTCCGGCACCGGCACCGGGTCCCGTCCCCAGACAGGGAGGGAGGAGAGTCATCAAGAAGAAGACCACGCCCACCGCATCTTAACCAGCCAATCATGTGCAGCTACTTTCCTCTGATGTTTGCTTTTTCACTCTTTCCTGTCAGTGCTGGCACTGTATCTCTTCATCTTCATCATCCTTCATCACCATTTTAGAAGAACTCCAGGCTTTGTCCACACTAATACGGATATTTTGAAACATTTTCCCCAAAACAATGTTTTGGCACTGAAACATTTTTTCATAAGTAGAAAGAAACTGTCTCAGAATATTGAGTTGGTATTTCAAAATAATGGATCCTAAGTCATTACTTTGAGACAGTATCGTATAATTTTGAGACACTGGCTCATTATTTTGACTTAACAGAATTGTTTTTCATCACAGGGGCAGAAATGGGCTTCCATACATATCAATCACACTCACCTTTTCCAAATCACACTGGGACACGTGCCAGAAAGGAAAGTGAAGAAAGATATAACTATATAACTATAATGAATGAAAAATTAAATACTATTGTTTTGTTTTAGTGCCAGGAAAATAAGCTCACTACACATCTTTATTCGAGGTATCAGTGTAGACTTTTGGCCCAACGTGCTCATTTGTAATCATTTCTGCGTTCTCATGTGCTGCTGTGGACAGATTTTTTTAAAGGAGGAGAATATCAGTTTTATCATATATTCATATTAGTGTGGACTCAGTTTGCTGACAGTTACCAGGTCCTAAAGCCTCAAATCCTGTTGGTTAGAAATCACACCACAAACGAAAACAAGTTTGGCTGGTATTTATATTATAATATAACCTGAACAAGTACAAGCCCAATAGTTGTTTTCCAAAACGAATGGTAGATGTGGTAGCTCTTAGAAACTTCATGGTAGTTAATCCCTAATTACCTTTTCCCCGGCCCATAAAGTGTAGAGTGACATTGTTGATCTGAAACACATGGGTAACTTTAACAAAAAGAAGGAGATGGGAGAGAAGAAACTCCACTCTAATTACAAGCCCATGCTCCATTTGATCATATTTTTTAAACAAGGTAAGTGGTATTAAATGTCAGCTTCTTTACCGTTTCATGGGCTATAAAGTGAAGCACACATACAAGGACATTTTTATGTGTTAAAGTACAACATGGCAGATATAAAGTGATCCACTTCAGCTAACAGCCTGTAAAGTAAAGGGTTTTGAAAAGCAGATGACTGTTGAAATACCAAAAGAATTCTAACAATTGTTGATCAAATACTGAGGAATTTGTGCAGGTAAACATGTGCACAAATCCCCCCCAGAACCGCTTTTCTCTTACATTTTACTGAAGTAATTACTGAATAATCCACACAGTTAATCTAAAAAACATCACAATATGTTCAGGTATGGCATATTTTGTATCCAATCCCAACGTTTTCAAGCTTTCTACAGTATCTGCACTGTACTTACAGTTACAGTACGGAAAAGACTGTGTAAAAGGTTAATAAAGATGCACATATTGGCTGTGATGGAGGGGAATGGACTAAGCACCCATTCAACACTCTAACCTCTATTTCTTTACTACATAAAGGACAACCTACTTCCTGCTTTAGAACTGAACTGAATCTTAATCTGCAGAATAGTCCAACATGATCATAAAGACCCAAAGAAACTGGGCTGTGGCGTCATATCTCTGCAAAACTGCACATATACGTTCAACAGGTCACGATCATTTGCAATTTGATTACACCATGAATCAAATGTTTGAGATTATTTTCCATTTGAGGCTCTTCTAAATATGCTTAACGATATCTCTGTTGTACTGCTGCATTATTCTGTATGAGCTCTTAATAAAATAATCTGCTGCATTCAGTCGGTTCAGTTCAGTTGGATCTGAAAACGATGCCTCCTCTCACATCTTATTATCTTTGTCGAGTTGTGTAGAAGCTTTGAGACTGGTTGCTTTGTAAGTAGAGCCCGTTTTCACTCCCGCGTCGTCACATGCTGCTGCTTGGTCATGAGCCCCTGGCGTCCGTTTTCAGCGCCCGGGGAACGTGTACATACCAGACAGAAGTCAATGTACGTCCTTAGACCTGGGAAAGTGACGACATGGGCCAGATGATGTTAAGTACGGAGGAACACCGGGGTTTGTGGAGACTGAAGACCAGGGTTTGTGTCTTGTTTCATGGTTTGTTTTTGTGTTTTCTTTGTGTCTTTGTCTTCTTCATTGTATCCCTTCCCCCAGCCCTCTTTCCCTAACCCTAACCGAGTTGTGTTTAAGCCTAAACCTAAGAAACCGCAACCATGGCATCGTCTAGACGTCTGTCGGACTAACCCACATGACGCTCTAGGGGTGTGTCCTCAAAATGTGACGCCCTGACCAAGCACCGGCATATGATGAGTTGGCAGAAAGAATGTGTTGTTAAGTAATGTTTTCTTTACTTTTTAGTTCATGTTTTCATGAGATCAAGTGCAAAAATAATATTCAGAATTATATTTTCATTAGAGTAGAATCTCCTGAAAATAAGAATCACTGTGTTTTTGTTACCTTACAATGAGCCCTTTATATCGGACCTTTATAGACGGAGCGGGTCTCGTCCACGAAGCCACGTTGTATCACCGTGTTTCTACAGAACGGGCAAAACAAAACCGGCTTTCGCCTTTTTCTGTTGAAGTGACGGCCACTGTAGAGTCTACAGTCGTCTACAGGGAGAGGTGTTCAGGTGGTACTTTAGTTCGAAGAACACAGGAGTCGCTGCCTCGACCTGCTTGTTTCAAGTTTGCTTGTGTCACCGTGTGCCGTCTGGGTTTGGACCTGAACCACAAACTGATAGATAGCAGTAGACCTGCATTGAGGTAGACTTCGTTTTAGTCAAAGGAGTCGGATGGCTTTAAAGAGAGCGATGTAACAGATTCAGTTTCCCTGTCAGAAAAGGCTGACAAGGTAAAGCAGGGAGAATATTCTGAAATGTGCACATAAACTCATATTGATTTTTTTTCTTGGTTTTGCTGCTGCCTCCAGCTACTGTAGGTAATACAATAAAGTAAAGAGTAAATATCTCATACAACCACACAACTCTTTAAATCGAGACTCTAAAACCTTTTGTTGGTTAAAAACAACCTTACAAGCAGCTGACAGGAGCATCATCAACCACCACGATTTAAGGTGAAACCCGTCGTGTCCCGCTGACCTCCAGATCAACGGACGTTGAATGATGGTCTGAGAAATCAATAAGCTGATTGATAGAGACATGTGACACACAATGCAAACAGATGAAGGGTTAAAGAGGGAGGAAAAAAAGAGTCTAATCAGTCAGAAATCCATCTTTGACTCTCGCAGCAGGACGGTCAGTGATATAAAAGTTGTTAAGAAGAAGGAGCAGAAGCAGAGTGGCCTTTGTCCGTGGAGCGTGTCGCTGACGGCACAAAGCATGAAATTCGTTATTGATCTGAGGCACCTTTGACACTGGAATGCGATGAGGAGCCGCAGCCGCCCAATCCACTCGTGAACTGGTCGAGTGAGGAGAACCAATAACTCCGCTGTGTGAACGTGAATTATGGCATGAAAGTGAGTCCGGGCTTTGACTTTTTCTCTCCACTCCTGCTCGTATGTTGACTTCAACAGATCTATGTGGTTCTGAAAGTCACATTCACGACGGAGAAATCAGTTTAAATATCTGTCAGGTTTTGGAGAAATAATTGTGATTCTTCTCAGACAAGCATATGTAACTTATTTTTTTTGTAATTTTGTACATTTTTGTTATTGACCAACTCTAACATTTAAAAAACTTCTTAAATATCCAATAAAATAAGAATTTGAGAGAGAATGAAACTGAAGCAAAACAGAGTAAACTAATTATTTGTGTAATCATGTAAACTATCGGTCTTTTACTTTTTACTTTACTATGTCTTTTTGTTTAAAGTTCAGAGAGAAAAATCACTGGATCGATCTGTTAAACACATGTTTTAGATCATGTTTTTTTGCCAGTTTGTGGCACAGATCAGACTGTATAATGACTACTATTATGATTTATGTGTTCTCTAACTAACTATGTGATTTATGTTTACAGGTTTATTACTGCAACACTGCTGTTTCCCATCAGGATCAATAAAGTACATCAATGAATCAATAAATCTCCTGATTACTTCCCTGGCTAATAATTTGATCTTTAAATATTTACGATGATACAAAATAGAAGAAAGCTGCAAACGTCTCGTCCAAGTCTTAAGAGGTAAATGTTTGGAACTGTCTCAAATGATTTATTGTGTCCGTTATCTAATGAATGAACTGAATGAGATGAATCAGGTCACAGAGATAAAATACCATTTGTTAGTCTGTACATACGTAGGATTTTTTGACAATAACGAAAGTAAAGAGTCACCAGACCATTCTTTTAACTAAGTATTCACGCCTTAAATGAGCCACATTAAAGAAAGAATCTTCAGTTGTTATGTAATAGTAATTTCATCATCTTATTTATTATTATTATTTTGAATGAGAAATGAACTCTCTTTATACATCCAGATATCCCGATAAACACTTTCAGATCAGTTGATATCGATAAATGTTAAATCATGGTTTCATTAAAGGTTGATTTTTGAGTTAAAGTTGAAGAAACCAGGAGGTTATCTGTGGTCGAGGCTGGTGTTATTTACTCTCTGTTTTCCCGTCTCCTCTTCCTTTAACCCTTTCGCCTCCTGCTGCCTCTGTGTCAGAAACGAGAGCAGCCTCAGATTACTCTCAGTATGTTTCCGTAAATGAGATTACCGATGTTTCTGTCGTTGTTTGGGATGTAATACAAACTGGGTCACAGCTGACAGATTACGTCTCACGTCCGTGTTTCACTTTTGTGCTAAAACATTCGAGTCATTGTGTTAAAATGCGTTTTCTCATCATGAGGGTGTTCAAGCTTCTGAAACAGCATTTAGATCATTATAATCAGTCAAACTACACTTTAAAGACAGAAAAGCAACCGAGTGAAGAAGAGCCGATGGGACCGTTAGTGTTTATTGCTGTAACCATGACGACGGAGGTCCTCTAACCTTAAGGAGTATTTATTTTAACCCCACCGTCATCTTCACAGCCTGTCCCTCAACGTGAACAAACATTTTGTCTTGTAACGTCTCTTCTACTGATTCGATCTCATGAACACTTTGTGCTTCATTAAACATCCGAACATTTTAATCAACAGTTTCGTCCTGTTGTTTCGTGACATTTACTGGTCGTCTCCAAAGTCATCATATTGTTATGTTTAGAATGAAGCTGATTTCAAGACACAAACATTAAATAAAAACTACAATGAACAATGCAACGTTTATTTACTTCTACGTATCTGTGTATCTTGTATTTCAGGCTGGATATTCTGTAAATAATTCACCGGTCGCGTGTTTCCATTTCATTTGTTCTTTCTTTTCTTTTCTCTTCGTTAATCTGTGTCCGTATCATAGAATGACACACATTTGCGTTCGGTGGCGTCTCAGTTATAAACTCACTTGAGGTTGAGACTGAAATCAATCACTGGGCAGAAATCTGACTGTTGTTCCTTTTTATTTATCATGACTTTTAACTTTCCTTTAAAGAGCTAAAGTTTCTATTTTTTATCTTCGTTCTTTAAAATGTTTTATGCTGTGTTCTCTAAGGCCCCTTGAACAGCCTCTGTGTGTGAAATATGCTCTACATATAAGTAAAAAGGCAGAACCAGAATATAATATGGGTGACTTTCTGCCTCTGTGGAGTCACTGTCGATATTATGATTACTGAGCTCGAGCCCCTGATGAACGGTGAATTTAAGTTTTGGGAAACTTTCATGAACCCCTGCAGTAAAGGAAAAGGTGCTGCCAAAAATGTAGGACTCGGACACTGCTCATGTGAACGTTTTCAGCAAATGTAACAGCAGCGTTGAATCAACTCAATGAACGAGTGCAATAGTGATTCCGAGCAAAAATATTACCAACCTTGAAATGCAAAAATAAAAAGAGTAAACCTCTCAGAAACATACGTAATGTGACGTAACGGTGCATCTGTATCGGTGTAAAACGCAGCAGGTTTTCCGTCTGCTTCACACAAACGATTGGCTCATTTTTCAGCTTCACCGTTCACATTTCCTGGATTTAAGAACAGCTCCCTTTGCCTATAAAGTAAACAGACATTTATTAGGAAGAGGCTGACGCTGAGGTGATTTTCTCAGCGGCTTACGGTGTGAGTCGACAGGTAAAAGATGAGAGGGAACTTGAGGAGAACATTACACCAAACGGTCGATTTGTCAGCTGCGGTAATCTTATTAAAACACCTTTTTTTTTCCCTAAACGTGGCCTGGTTTGAGCATCTGGAAGATTCGACTGAAGTCATGACGCAAATAAACAAATAAATGAAAAGAAACTGATGGGAAAAGATCAGCTGATCTGCTCTTCTTTACTTTTGTTACGTAAGCGTGTGATCCTTAAAGGAACAGTCCCGTGATTTTTGTATACTTTTATTCCACTTCGCATATCACACATGACAGACGTAGCGACGTAAGAGAGCTTCCTCTGTGGAGAAAAGGTGTCGTCTATTTGATGAGAGTCTGAGACCAGGAGAGCTAATACTAATGATACAACATAAACAGACAACGTAAATGCCATGAAGCTGAAACCAAGACAAGAACGGACAAGACAAGACACATAACTGACAAGTTGTAGCAAGTTCAGTGGAAAAAAATAAATGATAAATGTATAAATGTAAATGAAATGATAACAGACGTGCTGTTATATTGCACTGGATTATAAGTCGGAGGTATAATAACCCTGACACTAAGATCTATTCTTGGCTCTTGAGAATTAACTTTGCTTCTTTAAAACACACACTCACTGTCTGCAACGACCATGTCTTTCCAAGAAGCAGTGACTCTGATAATTCAAACTGGTAGAGGAATCCTTTAAGAGCACCTGCATGTTTTAATATAAACATCAATATTCGGTGCCAGTACAGATACGTCCCTTTATCGATTTTATTTCATCCCACCCTCCGGATGAACTGTGAAGAACACCAGGATGCGCCTTAAAGATTTGAAAGTGTGCATTTCTCATACGGAAGCTGTTGCATATTAACTGACTTCCGTGCGGTGACTCCTTAAAGTTGGTAAAAACTCGACGCCACAGACATCCTGCGCTGATTCCATTATTGATCAGGTGCAGATCCGCAGCTCTCTTTGTGTCTGCGGAGTGGGACGAACACCAGCTTCTGATGCCGCTTTTCAAAGCACTTCCACGCTCATGAATAAAATACGCACATTGAAATATAAAATAATCAATGTGCGACCTCGTGATTCTTTTTACTTTTAGTCCCAGGGAAAAGAAATTCACCAAGTTTTTTGTTAAGCAAGACTTTTTAAGGCGTAACGAACATAGTATAGTTTATTTTTCTTATTTCTGTTTTACTTACGTACACATCGTATCCTCACATTTCTGCTTTTATGTTGACATTTTCATTGTTAGTACTGTTGTTGTGAAGTATATTTTCTTGCCATTAGTTTACCATCATTTTTATGCAGCTGCATTGTTAATTTGTGTTCTTTATAAGTTTTTCTAGTATCATATAGACGGAAGGCTTCACATAACTCCACTGGGTTTTCCGCCGCTCCCTGAGCTGTACTTTATTTGTTATCTTTGTCCTTTTATTATGTGTATTTTAAATAAATCTAACTAACCATCCTGCAGACCTGGCTGCTGTGTTCGCTGCCATCAGGAAACACCTAGAGCTCCTCATCCAGTTTGTTTTGGCGAAGAAAATCTGCTTATGAAAAGAGAAGGACATCTCTGATCACAAAGATAAAACCCTGCAGCCACTTGTGCCCCTCAGACATCGCAGACTTGGCAGCGTTTTCCCACCATGTTGCAGCATAATTAAACATCGACTGTGAGGCTCATTCAAACAGCTTCACACTCTCATTATTCACTAAAGGGTTTTGAAGATCGAGCAGAAGCCTCCGACAGGAATTTTGTCGGCATAATGAAAAAATTCAAATATTAAAATGCATGTTTGTTGTGAAGAAATTACTTCTGCTGCTTAGTTAAACAGTGTAATAAAAACAGGCTTTATTAAAACCAATGAACCAAGGAGATAAAACGAGCCCCCTCACAAGACAGGGTTTTAATATTTCTGAGCAGGTTCAGACTGAAAATATATTTCAGGACGGGATTTGACTTCACACAAACCTCCAGACCGCTAATCCTGTGGACTCACCATGTTTATCCATGTAACGGGAACCTGACTAGTTATAGATTTGGCTGCTATCTGGGAGGAGGGTTACAAAACACAAAAAAATACACGGATCATAGTACATACAAACATATAAAGCAATTATAAATGACACTTTTTAAAAAGAGAACGAGATACAGACTTAGTTCAGTGGTTGGAAAGTAATTATATTCAAGCATCAAATATCAAAACAGCTCAAAGATAAACACGCATGAAGCATGTACAAATCAAAAGACTAGAGGAAGCCGACGGCGTTTCACACGTTGTGGGAAAGAGAAGACGCAGAGTAGAGCAGTAGAGTCACGTCTGACCGAACCTGAACAGGGATCTGTAATTACAGCTGTCAATCACGTATTTATCTCCCTTCTTGTTTGAAAACACCTGTGATTTGACCAAGTCTGCGTCGCGGGACGCTGTTTCTACTGCCTGGACGTCCACAGGCCTGGGTTGAAGTCTTGTTTCCTCTCAGACACTTGAATTACAATATGCTGAAAGGTTCATCTTTGCCCAATGGCAGCGAAAAACTATCAAGCACTGCAGCTTTAACTTTGTAAATATGAAATCAATGTGCTTCTGACACAGGGTGTGAAAATGTTTGGGCACACATTTTGGGAAACTAATGGTTGTGTTTTTGTGCTTTGTTTTGTGCTCTCTTCACTGACGGATGGCCAGCAGTGTTGAAGCCATTAACTACGGCCCTGATGTTACTAAAACTAATGACACGTTACTATGGCAACAGACTCTATGCATTCCTCGTAACCGCGGAAGGAGGAGAGAGAGACAGAAGGAAAGCAGAAGACGTAGATGATAGATAAACAATAGATTCAACTAGGTTTGGGACAGCACAATGACGAGAGCTCATAGACTTGAGAGCTGATAAACAGTTTTAATTCTTCTTCTCTTGCCCAGGTGTGCAGAGAGATGAACCAGGCCAGCGGTTTGCGATTAGCACAGGTAACGACTCCTGAACACTATATAAGGACGGGTGTTGTGTAAATACTCTGGCACATGCAGACGCCAATTTAAGAAATACCCGGAGAGGTAGAAGTGACAGACGTCTAAGCAGACTCTGCACCTGATGACTCAAACACCAGTATGATCCAAGGCTTTTTACTAGGCTGAACTGGGATCAGTGGATCAGTGGTAGTTCTTTAGCCCACAAATAATAAAAACACTTAAACATATAATAACAATCATCAGATACATGACATTTATCAGTGTGGTTATGTATGTTTTTGTGTTGGACACCAAGGGTTTTATTTTTTACCGCAAATTTATATCGGATCCAAATATCGGTCATTGATGGCATTGGTCACCAATAATATAATAAGTCCATTGATTGATCCTTGGTGCATTGTTTCCTGACCCAATGACTTCTCCCACCTCTGCTTTTTAAAGGCTGCAGATCGGCTGCACTCTGCTGGTCCAGACTTTTTTTTCTTACTTTCTTACTTTAAAAAACTGTTTTCTACACATTTGACAATAATCTGATGCACAGTGGTGTTTTTTCTATTTTTCAAAACACCCGTTTCCTCTACAGATGTCTCTAAACAGTTTATTTTTTTCTAATTTCTGCTTTGAATTAGTGTGAACTGTTTGTTTAGTTATTTTCCCAATAATGGAGCAGACGTCGCCAACACAGTCTCTCAGTATCTTTTTTTCTTGCTTGTGCAAACACACTGAGGCAGCAGAGTAATCCGTCCTCCATCTCCCTGTCATGGCTTTTAATCCAACTCCCAGATGCCCCAGCTCTTCAGCCAGGCAGTGTGTGTGTGTGTGTGTGTGTGTGTGTGTGTGAGAGAGTTTGCGTGTCTGTGTGTGTCTTTGCTGCAGCTTGGCAAACACACACAGAGGGATTTTGTTTGGAAACAAAGCAGGAAACAGCTGGAATGGCAGAGTGTCGTCTTGTTAATTTGTTTGCCAACTCTTGGATGCGAGTCACAAACAGCAGAAGGTGTTTCTGCAGCTCACAGCAGCTAATCGCTAACTTTCATGTTAAATGCGTTGGCTCGATGTCAGGAGAGACGAGGTGAATCTTCATCGACCTCCGTGGAGACAAACACAGTGTAAGAAGTGATTCCCCTTATTTAGATATTAAAGAGACAACACTATGTTAGAAATTTCTTTTATAGTCACTGAAATTGCTTCAACAACAGATGTAATCACTGTCTGGATTAGAGGCAACATTTGTGTGAGTAAATGAAGTGTTGAATAAAAAAGAAGACAAACACTCAGAAAAAGTTTGTCTTCACACCTCGTTTGACACCATAGACTGTCCATACGATGGACGAGCGCTTCAAACTCGATCGCCCCCTGGTGGCCGGTTGCAGTATATGTTATTCTATGAGACTTTGGCCAAACTAAAAACTCAAAGTACACGTCCAATAAATGTTCTCCATAGGTGATTTAGATTTTATCAGGTAGATGTGTGTTTGTTTCTAATAAGTTATTTGATGCAATAAAAACAGGTGATTGACAGCTGTACTGACCAACCGCGGTCCAGAATCATCATCATGATGCATCTCTACTGCACAGACAGGCAACATGTCAGCTCCCGTGATTCTGGCTTCATCTTCACACAGTGGGAGGAAACGGAGTCACAATGTACACAGTTTATATTTGACACTAAACAAAGTATTTGTCATGATTTGTGGCAGGGAGGAAAGGACCCAGACGCAGAATCAGACGTTAAGAACAACGGAATTTATTAACAAAATGCTTAAACTTACAAATGTAACTGGGGACTCCAAAACAAAAGTCAAGTGTGCTGAAGCTGTTTCATGATGCACGTCTCAGGCCAACCCGTCTACAATTAAATACATACAGTGTCTTTAGATTCAGCTCTTGAACATTTTGGACAAAAAGCCAATAAGGCGCCATCATCGCCACACTTTAAATAAACACAAGATCTGAAGTTTAGTAAAGTTTATTAACTTCCCTTAGGTAAAGCTAGTCTTTAAAGGTTTAAAAGGTCTGATATTCTAATATTTCACAGTGTTTTTGTTTCCTGAAGTGACAGATGTAGTTTTTAAAGAACACAATGTGACAAGACGCCTTTTAACAGAACACTCGGGAGAGAATGTCAGGCCGAGGGAGGCAGAGACGAGGCTCCTTTCATCAGCTGACACCTGAAAATGTTATCCCCAGAAAAAATCCGTTCGCTGCGGGATCGTCCCCTGACGGCTCCGCTGACATTTACAGGGGCCTCGCTGACAGCAGGTCACAGGCTGTCGTTCAACAGGACGCAGCGCTAGAGGATGAAAATCCAGAGTGTTGAGAAGCTAATTGGACAGACAGACAGTGGGTCGGTCAGAGTGATCAGGACTCAGAGTTCTTGGCAGCTCCATTTTCTGGAGGAGGTTTGATTACAGACACTTTGATAAACAAGTAGGCGACATCTGAAGCGGAAAATTTCCCTTGTCAATTAGATTCTCTCTCACACACACACACACACATCATCTCTGTCTAATAATGCTTTAACTGTGGTCCTGATAGGAAGCATTGTGCTGTGACTGTTCCATGATAACCTCATCACTGTCACCTGCTGCCATGATGTGATCGAGGGTTAATGCACTGAAACTTTTAAAACGACTGTTCGACGGGAAAAAAACAACCTAGAGGCTTTTTAAAATCTTTTATCATAATCTGTAATCAGTATAACAGTCAGAATGGATTTTTCCTTTTTGTTTGATAGCGGAAGAAGAGAAAGTCAGAGGAGAGAGAGTCGTGGTTCCAAAATGCCTCTGACCTCATCAAGTCCTTTTACTCCTTTTATCAAATTTCGTTCTGATAAAAAAACATAGCGTCAAAGCCGTGTGTCAGCAGCGGTCGTTGTGTCTGTACAATGACCATTTGAAGACCGGAAACACAGCAATACGTTAAAATATCACCCTAACGTCAAATCGAATCAAAAACAATGGACTGAAAATAATGAACGTTAACTTTCTGTTGCTGTGTCTTTTACTTCGTTTGCATCTCGCTGCATCTCTTGCGTTGTTTGTCGTGTGTGATGTGCGCTGATGGATACACTAAGGACTGTCTTTTCTGTGTTGTTGCTCCATCCATTTAGGTTGAAATGTGTGCAGCGATGCAAAATAAAAATGATCAATCATACTTAGGCACAGTAATAAAGTATTTGTACTTTGTTGCTCCGCATTTCTGATTCTTGTGAGATTAATTAGCTACAGTAGAAAAGTAGAACATCCTTAAAATACATGCCTCATGTGAAAAATATAGCTAAACAACAATCAGGTTTTAATTGCATTAATAAATCTTCTCCACAGAGGAGACACATGTAAAAACAGGAGCTTAATGCGAGAACTCAAGATTTTCTTTAGACTTTTTTCTCTGCATTCTGTTGTATTTGCCGTTATTTAATTTCATTTGGTTGGTTTGTAGTGTTTTTAGTGGAAATTTAAACTCAATAAATGATCTAGGATCCCTGTTCTGCTTTGATAAATGTATTTTTATATTTCCTCACAGCCTTTGGTCACTGTTAAAATCATAATAACGGCTTGTTTCACAGGTCTGTAAACATATAATCATTTCTGAATCATTCATGGAGCTGTTCTTCATCAGGAGTCTTTTTAATTATTGAGACAACTTTTGAAAGCAGGATGTTTCCACCAGCACAGGCAGACTGCGTACAGGACATTTAGATGTATTTTAATGGTCTGAATGAAGCCGCAGACTGTTTTTTTTTTAAATGTAGTGTGGTGTCAGCTGTCAGCCCAGACTTGTAATCTCATTCACTTTGTGTTTAACTTTGGACTCACAAGGTCGGACAGTAATTGGCCTGTCAGGGATTCACTGCCTCTGATTTGTGACAGTCCTGATATGCAGCTCTTATTCCTCCACACCGGGACTCAGGAGAAGGTAAATAACACTGCTGCAAATAACAAAAAATACAGCTGGGAAGAAAAGCACCTGGGCTGCTCAGATATTCTGCTCATGTCGGTCCACGTTACCACCACATGAACGCAGTCTGTGCATTTGTTTTGAAAAATAATGGTAAAAATACTCATTATACTGTCAGCAGGTGTGATGGAGGAGTCTTATGCAGGTCTAAAACCTCTGCATGGATTTATAAAACATACAAGTGAACAAACACTGGATCCGCACAAAATGATGAATATATTCAAATATAAAAAAGAAGATAAAAAAAATAAACGGCCTCATGTATGAATGTTTCCTTATGTTTCTCTTCTGTTAACACAAAGACAATAAGATGAAAATATGAAAATCCCACATGGGATTCATGAAACGTGCAGCGACGGCCAAGTCTGTTCCAACCCACTTGAGGACGTGGATTAATGTTCATCTGATTGATTTGTCTCAGTGTCAAAACGTCCACACAAGCCCAAGAAGACACAACATAAACGTCTCACTTCTACGTCAAAATGAAACTACACAAACGTACACATAAGAACAAACACATAACAAACACACAAGACGTAAGACGACCTTCTCCAGCTGATCCAACCACATACTCACACAACTGTGAAGCATGAAAGCACTGTGCCTTACGTATTATTTGGACGTTGCTTACTGTCTTACTTAGGCCCATGGCTGCAAGTGGAGCTTAGGCCATCGACGACCCCTCGCCACCGCACTCGGTTCTGGTTTCATTTGGACGTGGATTGAATGGAACTGTTTTCTGTTGAGGAACAGATTTGAAGATGTCGCCTTGATGCACAAGTTGGCTTTTGTTTTGGCTTATGAGTGATTTTGATTTTGTCTAATTGAAGTTTGCAAGTATTGACTAACGGAATAAAAAGGTATTAAATTTGTTGCACACAGTTTGAGATCAAATCTGTGCGTACAAACAATTCATGCATGAGGCCAAATTTGTGTCAGACTGAACCGCATGCCTAAACCCTAACTCTAACCTCAAAACAACTCTCCATCCTCTCACACAAACACACACCTGTGCTGGAACAGACACCTGTAATTCAAGATGACCGTACTATATCACAGCATATAAACAGAGCACCTGCTGCTCACACACACACACTCACACAGAGAAGAAGGGTTTCATTTGTAGGTCAGTCACGAAGACAGAACAGAAGGTGGAGGTTGGAGCTGCCGGTGTGTTTGTGTGTGTGTTGGCCCCTGTCTGGAGGCCATGTGGACCCCACAGCAGTGGGACGGCTCTCCATCCAAAGTCTGGATGAGTCCATTTTTGTAAATGTGTTACGCAAACATTCGTTTTTCAGTGTGTGTTCGCGTGCATGTTTGAGATCAGATGAGATGGACGACAGACAAAACCGAACCGTAAACACCAGGTCTGTAAATTACAGTGAAATCATTTTCAAAACGATCACATTTACATGCACACTGATATTACAAACATGACAATATGCAGCTCATGTAAACAGCATGTTCTGAATTGAATTCTGAGTGAAGGTCATACACATATATGACCTATATATCTTATATATCTGCCATGGTTGTTGTTGAGGAAGATTCCCTCACAGACCAGATCAGATGCAAGTTTTTTTAACCCAACCGGCCGTAGAGCCAACACACAGGTTCGTGAAGCTCTGATCAGAGACACGGTGTTCGCTGACGATGCGGCGGTTGTCGCATACGTCCAGCAGAAGCTGCAGTCACCGATGGATGATTCTCCTGGGTCTGCAAAGACTACGGACTGACCATCAGTCTGAAGAAGACCAACGTGTTGGGACAAGACACAGAGACAACGCCGGTCATCACTATAGACAGCTATGGGCTTGACGTCGTACATCAGTTCACATACTCAGGCTCCTCCATCACTGACAACCTCTCTATGAACACTGAGATTGACAAGAGGATCGGGAAGGCTGCTTCAACCCTCGCTCACCTTGTGACTCGAGTGTTGAAAAACCCCAACCTGATGGTGAAGACAAATATGACCGTATTCAGTGATCGTGTCATCAGCACACTGCTGTACGGCAGCGAGACATCTACCACATATGCCAGACAGGAGAGAAGTCACCTGTCACCTGAAACTCATCTGCCGTATCCTGGGCATATCCTGGCAAGACAGAGTGCCAAATTCCAAGGTCCTGTCCGGTGCAGACCTTCCCAGCACGTACACCCTGCTCAGACAGCAGAGACTGCCTGGGCCATGTTCATCGTGTGGTGGATGGCCGCTTCCCAAAAGACATCCTTTATGGAGAGCTGGCGTCTGTAAAGAGACCCATTGGCTGCCCATAACTGCATTACAAGGGTGTCTTTAAGAGATACATGACAGCACTCACTTGATGCAAATGCAGGAGATGGAAAATAACCCTGAACCGACACCTAAAGATAGGGGGGAAGAGAAACTAATGATAGCTGAAGCAGAAAAGCAGGCACGCAAAAGGAGAAAGGACGAATTACCCATGATCAATCTTGACTGACGGAGACCAATGGATGTTGTTGTTTCAGACATAGACATATATACAGGTGCATGTTCATTACACAAAGCAACAATAGACATGTGTGAATTGGGGTGTGATTGAGTTTTTAAAAATCTCCATGTTAGTGACCTAAAACACCATTTACGTTTGGATTAGAGAGAGAGAGGGTTAGAGAGGCACAAATGTAGAGAAAAACATTTTGCAAAATCTCCGTATTAGTGTGGATAGAACATAAGACGTGGGATATGCTGATATTCTTCAGGTTTTAGGATGTGGTCTCTTCTAATCAGGACCAAACTGTTGGTGTGTTTCTGTAGTTCTGGGCTCCATCTGGACCCTCCATTCCTCCAAACAACAATCCATTTATCCTACTACGAGTAGCACCCCTGGGCGTCCTGGGAGCGCCGCTCTACACTGACACGAGGCTTCGACATATGGTTTGAAAATGTGTGGCTGAGTCATATAGAGACGTGGCAGGAGGCCCACATCATGCATCTCCTCTGCATTATTTTCCATTAATGCTGCAGCAGCTTGTTTACCTGAAGCGCAGATTAGAAATGCAGAACATCTCTCTTCTCTCACCTGAACTGGAACCGCCACAAACGAAGGCTTTTTTTTGCCGTTGCCTTTTCGGCTGTGACTGAAAGCTGTGTCTCCACTCGCAAAAACTCCCTCAGATCTGATTACACAGTAAATAATGCAAACAAATGTGAAGCTGTGTTTATTCCCCTGCGCCGGTAACTGTGGCCTGAAGAATTATGTTTTCATTGTCTGTCTCGTCAGAAACGCATTGATGGATTTTCTTCAAGTTTGGCACAAATGTTCACCTGGAGTCGAGGATGAACTGATTTGATTTTCGTCACTGTGAGATCATAACGTTTGTCCATTATTCAACATCGTTAAAGTATTTTCTGATTTCACTCATTTCTTATGTAACGGCTAAACTCGACTTAGCAATTATTTAAATAAACGTGACAGAGAGAGAAAATAAAGGAACGTGTGATGTTTGCAGTTTGGTTGTAAAACATACTGTAATCAGGCTTAATGCAGATTTTATTTTTTATTAGAAATCTAAGAGAAAAAACGAACAAATAATTTGGTATAAAAAAACCTGCGTGGAAACGCCAGATATTGGAAAAAATCTCAAAATATCGCAAAAAAAGTTTTTATGCTTGGGTGAGGTAGAATTTGCGATACATTTGGATGGAAACCAGCTTAATGAAATGTATATAAAAACACCCAATTCTGCTGCAGAATTCAGTCAGTGCTGACTTTTTCCAGCCCGTCAGCTCCGAGCTTCATCACCAGTGACGGACAGGTGAGAAAACCCAACAGGTGTTTTAATAAAGAGACTCCACAGGGTGAAAGATCTGATGAGATCTCGCTCACACACACAGATATAATGGCATTCATTTCATCTATAAAAGGATACTTAAAGGGTGCCAGGTGGTCGGTGTCACACTCCACCACCTGTGTCACCGCTGAGACCAGATGCTTTTCACCACAAGAGTGTGTATGTGTGTGCGAGACGCTGCAGGACTTCACCCCAGAAATCATCTCCCTTTATTATAGACCCCACTACGTCTGAGTCTTTGTGTGTGTGTGTGTGCGTCCTCGGGCAGTAGGAGGTGTTTCATTAATGTGGAAAAAAATTCTCAGCTTCACAGCTCAGTGAAAAGCAGCTAAAACACGATGACAATCCCCGTTTTTCGTCACTGAAAATAGGAAACCTTACTCCACATGTGAAGTGGATGTGAAGTTCTGCACAGACACACACTTCACTCATTCTTCCGTGCGCACAAACAGATGCTTGTCTTTGTTCACAGCTGCTTTAATTCTGTCTGAAGTTTGTATAACTACTTGATGCATTAATGCAGACACAGCGTGATACTTAGTGATGTGCAGTGCAGTTCTTTTCAGTGTCTCAAATCACAAGAATCTGTTCATTAAGAAGATTCGCTCTGAAGACTCGTTCATCAAAGCGAGTGCTTGACTGGAGCTCCGACGGTGGCCCGGTCCCACATCTACACAAGTCTGATTGGATACAATTTGCAAAACACTTTCTACTGTCCAGACTTTCAAAAAGTAATCTAATATAATCGAATATGACCAAACTACAACATGGCAGCTCCCGTAACCATGATCCTTTGGCTTCACTTTTCCATCGTGGCATGAAACGTTGTCAGGTCATCAAAGTGCAGAAGGAAAGTGTATATTTTCAAATTCATGCACTTTCCCTCTTGATTTCTCCTTCCTGCAGCTTTAAAGAACAAAAACAAAGGGTTTTTTACTCCTAAAGAAGGTAGAAGGAGAAAGAAGGACGATTCCTCCTGCTTCAACAAGCCCATCTTTCAGATTTGTCCTTTTTAAATAAACAGTTTCCATCTCTGTGTTTTTTTCCCCTCGGCTGAAGTCTGGCAGAAGCGACGTTTTGATCAGGTGTTCCTGCAACATGTCTGTGTTTGTATGTTGTTTTTGAGTCGTACTGTGGAGAGGGAATCCCTGCAGACGTCACAGAGGCTGTGATCATGTCAGTCAGGTTTGGTTGGAGGAAGGTCTCGACTTTTCCCTGCTGTGACCCCTCGCTGGGCCCGGGCACCCTGCCGTCCTGCTCCCCCCAACAGCACCCGAGGGTGGATGAAGTCCAACACCCACCTCCTTTCTCGATGTCAAAGAGATGCCATAAAAATGTTGTACAGAACTTTTCAGTCATAACTATGAAATATTCATTCATTTTTCACAATTTTAACCCTTTAAATGCCAGTTGAAATGGTTATGACCCTGTGTTTTTTAACAAATAAATAAATGCCACATAATACATGCTAAGTGGGAATTAGTTTTGTGATAATCGCAGTCTGGGATACGTCAATGATGGGCACCAACATTGGTTTTAATGCAAATAACATGAACAATCTAATTTATATCATGATTTCTATGTAAAACATAACATAAACATCTGTACATACTTGAGTCTAGTTTGTCCATTTCTTTTGCTGCAGTATTAGTTTTTCCTTTTCCATGTATTACACATTTATTTGCATTTTCTTTTACAGGTTTTTCTGTTTGTTCTGTAAGAATGTGGTTTGATTTGGACAGAACTTCCACTGCAGACAGAGCTCATGAAATGCAGCCTTTCTCCTTCAATAGTTTAGGCTAATGATCAGAGTGGAGCTTGATTTAATTTAGAAAAACAGAGATGGAGTGTGTGCGTTTGTGTGTGTTTGTACTGTACGCAGCAGTGTATATATTAGTGTGCAGGCAGAGTGGAGGTCATTGGTCCATCTCAGGCCTAATTTGATTAATTTTGCCCCTTTGACATTTGGACGTCTAATCTAAACAAGGTGAACTGATGGACGGATACAAACATGTCTCCTGAAGGACAGCGGACATGTCAGCTTCATGTGTGTTTCTCAAACCAACCACTCACCTCTACTTTAGTGTTTTAATTTCCTGTCAGTCATCGACGTTGAAGAGAGAAAGTGACAGACAGTGAAGGATGACAACCTTCATGTACGGTTTTGTGCTCACGTAAATCAAGGTTAATAAAGCCAAAGGATTTGACGAAGTTCACATTCAATCAGGTCACGTATGATGCTGATTGATCACGACTGAAGCCCATGTGTCTTCCAGTGGAGGCTGATCAATAGGAGGCACCGCCCCACATCCAGTTATCCAGATAAGACTACGTATATGTATGCATGTGTTTAGGGCTTTTATTGTGAAAGGTAATAACAGAAGTGGTGGATGTGTTGTGTTATAATTGTGAGACGCCTAGTGGCAGAAATTCAATGTCAATGAAAAAAAGTGATAAAAATAGAAGCATTGTGGCTGTTTCCTCCACTGGACACAGCTCTAAAGTAAAAGAATGAGGTTTGATGCTGAAATGGCAGCGTTTCTTCTCCACTGGTGAGTTTGATCCTGAAGCTTATGAAGGTATAAAGTTACTATGTTTTGTTTTTATGTCGCTGCCGTTTGTCGATCCACGGTTCAGACTAAACTGTGACAGTTCGGACCTTGTTTGGACGATTCAAAAAAGATCTTTAGTGCAGCTACTGACGACACAAACCGTAGGTAAAACGGGGTGAGTAGTGGTTTTACTGTGGCTGTTTTCTGTCTAAAAACAGAGCTAAGCTAACAGAGCTATAATGTAAACTATCAGCTGACGCAGCACGTGGACGTTATAAGACACCGATGTTATTTTGACCGACCGAAGGAGTTTGTGTTTGAAGGAGAAAACTTGATGATCCATAATACAGATCTGTGTAAATAATGCATTTCAGACTTCAATCAGCGAGTGATGCAGTCTGTGGAGACGGAGCGTGATTCGTTGGTGGTTTCGGTAGCTGTGAATGCGTCCTGGTACCCGACTTCCCCTGCTGTTGATAGTTGGATTAATGTTTAAATATCAATCCTACACATGAGCCCTTTAATGAGGTAGCGTAGCATGCAGAAAACACGTGTTGAGAAGTGTTACACATCAGATTCACACATCATCTGGTGTGTTAGGAAGTTAATTTAGCGTCTACTTTGTGGTTCATTTCCTCAGATCTTCCCACCGCTGCAGAGTCCTGTCAACACATCCATATAAAAGAGCTCCATCTCCGTGTCTGTTTGAAGAAGTCGATCTCTCTCTAATCGATAGGCGGCCTGATATTACTGTGGGCCTGTGGGTGAGTTATTCCTGTGAGCTGGAGCTGATGGAGGAGGGGGAGAGCAGCAGTCATGAGTCTGGGCGATGGAGCGTTGAGTCAGGATTCGATATGAGGAGAGAGACTGAAAGATATTATAGGAGAAAGACGGAGCAGGTCTCACTGAGTCTGAATGCATTTCAGTCAAAGAAAAACAAGCATTGGGTCAGTTAGTTAAAGGGCTGCGTTACCAATGTTGAGGTTGTGGGTTCGATCCCCATTTGAAGTGATTTTTATCCCCCGTACGCTCCCCAGCTGTAAATCAATGATGAACGAAAGCTCGTACGAGGTGTGTATGTTGTGTATGTGTACGTTCGCATTTTCAGTTTGTGCATAAACAAACCCTCAGTGGAAATACTGAAAATGCAGAAACCTTGAATTATCACGAAAAACATTTTTATTCTCGAGAAAGGTGGAAAAGCACTTATTTGGAAAATACAGACACGGTCTTAGATTTTATCTGTGAAGTGTGAAGTTAGTTCATTTTTGTGAATGAAGCAGTGTTTCCAACACAATCAGATATTATACGTGGATGGGGTTGATGTTGAACCATCATCGTGATCAGTGCCTCAGCGGTGAAGCTAACAGAGTAATCCTACCACAGACTCTGTGTAGGCTCCTACAAAGCATACATTCAGTATTTAATGTTTTCTATTCAATTTATAAGAAAGAAGCAGCGTGTCAATAGAGAGAGTAAGGCCCTATGATACCGATGCTTTGCTGTACCTCGTTCTAACACTTCCTTCCAGGATTTATTTGAACCAGACAGTGAAGTGCGCAGCTCGTCTGAAAAGTGAGAGGAAACTTTTAAAAGCTGTGTGTCGTTATCTTCGCCTCCTCCATCTCCTCAGGATGAGATACGCCCCCCCCCCCCCTCGCCTCAGTCTCCGTCTCTCTGCTCTGTTGAGGCATTAGCTCCTAAATCACTGGAGCTTTTTGTCAGACACAAACAGTGTTGTTGTCTTCATAAGGAGGCAGTCGGCAGCAGAGACTCGCTGTAAACCGAAGACAACAGATTAAACTGAGGATTAGCTACAGAGCTGTCAAGGAAACACACTTTCCTTTCTTTTTGCTGATTTTCCATCGCGTCAGACCTGTTTTAACGGCGCCATGTCACAGGATGACAGAAAACCGTAGCAGAGACAGGTAGAAAGTGAGGACCATCAGCTAATGAAGCTCTCCGTCCAATGAGCAGCACAGATCAGCTCTCTGAAGCTGATAAAGCGTGAAGGCTGTAATTGAAATTGACCAATTGGCCATCTGCTCGGTTTAAACTCGCCTGGACAGCACAGACACTGTCATTAGTGAACAGAGCACACGTTTACCATCATGCATTGCACCAGTCTCGGTTTCCTGTGGAGACTTTTCTTTAATCGTAAATGTATTGTATTGTGGTTATTTTAAGATGAATGCAGTCAACTGTTTCCACTCACCTGTCTAGTTTTCACCTGTAAACCAACACCAGACCGTTTCACCGTTGGAATAAAATCACGAGAGTTTTAGTGGAGTTGAGGCTCCGTCATCTGGAGTCGTTTTGGCGTCATTTTGGCGTCATTTTGGCGTCATTTTGGCGTCATTTTAGCGTGAGCTGGTTCGTGCGTTGCTTCAGACATGTGACCGTTTTATGTGCATTTTGTAAGTAACGCATTAGAAAAGGTTTGTGTGAATCCTACAATTCAAAAAAGCGAGTCATAAATTCAGCTTATTATAGACATTTATTTTTAATAAATCCTCTAAACATAAAAAAGAACAATGGTTTAAAACAAAAAAGCCACGGACTGTCTTCATTTTCTTCGTCCATGTCAAACTCAGAGAGGTGAAGAGTCTGACAGGACGGACGCTGTGAATAAAACATCGACGCCTGAGCAGTCACGTACACACTCCTCGCTGTTTTCCCAAAGTGGGGATTTATGGCGCATCTCCTCTCTTTCACATCCCCCTGACACTTTCATTGAAAAGTAAAATATCACAGAAATTGGACATTTCCCTCGCCTGGAGATCAGGTAGCGGAGGAGAGAGCGAGGTGAGTGAGACAGGAGAGCTTTTCAATAACAAGGTCCACCTGAACGCCTGACTAATCCTGACACATGACAGAGGTGCCCTCAGAAAAGAAGGATGGCCCGGCTTCACGCAGGGTTCCCCGGTGGGGCGCTCGGACTGCGAATTAGACCAGACCCCCGAGCCGTAATGGTCCCGGTGAATTTCAATGGAAGCTCAAAGGATTAGGAGCGAGCTGAGAGTTCCTCCAGTCAGGTTTCTCATGAAGACTGACGGCAGCTTCCGCAGGTCGACTGACGCAGAGTTTAACACCAATACCACATTTATAAAGTCTGACTCAATATTATGACTATTGAAGGGGAAATAATGATGCATTAAGTCTGACAGTTTGGTGTTTAAGTTCAAATATTGGGGAAAAAAAGGACATTATGATGAAAATAAAACCAAGAACAAGACAAACTGGATTATATGTGCATGTTTTTCAGTTTATTGTAGTAGTATTAGGTATTTGTAGTAACTTTTATTTGTATTGAGTCTTTTAGGTTTCTGATTGCAGTTTAGTTTTACGAATGCGTGAGTAATTTTAGTTTTATTATTTTGAGGAAATGACTAGTTATAGTGTAGGTTTTATT
>JAPQRN010000026.1:20124431-20143459 GCA_037367275.1 Coranthus polyacanthus
CCTCACCTCCTCACCTCCTCACCTCCTCGTCTCCTCGCCTCCTCGTCTCCTCATCTCCTCGTCTCCTCACCTCCTCGCCTCCTCGTCTCCTCGCCTCCTCATCTCCTCGCCTCCTCGCCTCCTCGTCTCCTCACCTCCTCGTCTCCTCGTCTCCTCGCCTCCTTGTCTCCTCACCTCCTCGCCTCCTCATCTCCTCACCTCCTCACCTCCTCACCTCCTCGCCTCCTTGTCTCCTTGCCTCCTCGCCTCCTCGGCTCCTCACCCCTCCCACCAGAGGAGATGAGGAGTCGAGGCAACGGGCATTCAACAAAAGGAGACATCCTTTCCTCCGAGCCGTCATTTTAAATAAATGACGTGTGAAGCAGCTGCATCATCCGTGTGTTATTTAATTACAGTTACAGCTGTATTTTATGATCTCTGTTCGTGTAAACTTATCATTAACTTTAATTCAATTCGTAACGTGGCATAATGTGTCAGTAGTCGACGTCGGGATGTCATACATTTTTTTATTTAACACACAAGATTGATCACGAATTTGATCATTTTAAATAACTAATACAACTTCACATTGAGGAAAACCTGCTGAGCTCTTTGTTGAGCATAGAATGTTATTGATGGAAGAATTTCAGGGTTAGCCTCACAGGAAGTTTCAGAATTATAATTATTATGGTGTTGCCTTGAGAATCGAATACAGTTCATCCAAACAGAATATTCTGTTTAGATGAACTGTATTCGATTCAGAATAGTAATGGAATACTTTGTGCATGTAAACGTAGTCACTGTTCCTGGATTAAAAACAGTGATGAAGCTGTTTTCAGCTGCAGAAATCTGGACCAAACCTAATTAATTATTCCTATTTTTGCTCTTTTTTTTGGTCGTTTTGCTCCCTCTCTTATGTAAAACACTTCTAATACAGAAATAAAGCTGCGTTGCCTCCAGACACAAAATTAGTGATGATTTTTGGCTGTCGTGGGATCCCGTAGGTTCCTCTGAATCGGTGATGTTCAAATTGGAAACTCAGCCTGGAGGTCGTACTTCAGAGCAGAGCAGAGCAGATAATCCTGTTTAATTCTCACCAATTCAACAGGAGCTTCTGCTTTTGAGAAATTCAAAACGTGGGGGGGGAGAAAAAAAGAAAAAAGTCTGGTCTGGTGAGAGTGAGTCCTGAGGGCAGCGTCTGTTTCAGGATGACAGCTCTGCTCTGCTTTAAAAAATGTGCACATTTCCAGGGCGTGAAGGAGTACAGTGGTGTCGTACAACTTGTTCATCATCCTCGTATAATGTCCCCGTCCGCTCGGATGCAGCCAGAGGGCTCGGACGACAGTGAAGAGCCAATCAATGTGTGTCAAACAAGCAGGTGGAGATATCAAACACGCCCTCTTGTCTCCTCCTGCGCGCTGATCAGAAACAAATATCTCACGTCCCGCTTGTTAATTCGAAATGTGTCACCGTTTTCCAAAAATCCATCACGGTTTCATCAGTATTTTCTGCGTCATTGAACACTGGATGAACGACGGCGATAAAATGGACAGACGTTGTTATTTTGTGCCTGAAAAAAAACCCACAGACATTGAATCTAATCATCACATTCTTTATGAACGACAGGACGAGCAGTGAGTCGAATCTGGTGATTTATGAGGAAAAAAAACACACTATACGGACACGTTATTTCTAGTGCTCGCCTTAGTTTTTATTTTTATTCAGTCTCTGAGGTTGGTTTTTGGTTTCAGTTTAGTTTCATCTTAGAGGAACTGACCAGTTTTACTTGTATTTTTATTTAGTTTTAATGTTTTTCAGGTATTCACGAGGAAAGCCTTGATTTGTAGAAGCTGAAAAAGATCAGATTATAGAATGGATGACAAGTGCAAAACCATTTTATTCTTGTACAACATGAACCATTAACACTGGAGGGAAAACAAAGTTGCGTCGTTTATCATTTTTATTTAGTTTTCGTGCTGTTGGATACTGAGTATTTTTCTAGCTTTAGTCTTAGTTTCTTAGTTTACGTTAACCATCACAGTGTAGGTAAGATGTCAAAAGTCTGTCTGAAAATAGAAAGGTTTAAAGCTGCAAAAGCTGAAATCAGGGAGAAAAAAAACGACTAGTAAATCTAGAAGACACTTCTTGAGCTTCAGCGTCGAGCAGTTGAGTCTCATCTGACTGAATCTTAACAGCGATCGGTAATGACAAGGTCTGCGTCACGGAGTAGATGTTCTACAGCCTGAAAACAGAGTCCAGAGAAGGAGGTAGAATTCTCCTTTCCTCTCAGACCACTTGAATGACAAGATGCTGCAAGATAATTATGGAAGTCCTGCCCAGTGACGGCAAAAAACTATCAAGCACTGCAGCTTTGAAGGCAGTATTTTCGGTGTTGTTTTCAGCGTCTCTGGAGGAACGATAAAGGGTGAAGGACTTCAGACCTGTTTTTGTTCCAAACTCGTGCTCCCTTCTGTTTCCTAAAGATGAAACGTCCTCTTTTCATAGGAATTGCTGACAATGATAGTAAAATGGAAAACCATGGGACTGATCCTTTAAAAATGGTTTGTATACCTTATGTGGGCACAGAGAACCATGGTCCAAACCCAGGCCTTGTCGCAGACTGGCTTGTTTTTCTCCCTGGATGATGTTTTAAAAGTCAACATTTAAATTCATAACAGAGCCTGTTTTTACTGACCCAAAAAATAATCTTAAAGAACAGTCGTGTATCATCTGCATACAGTTTAATCTGACATTCTGATGATTAACAAGGAGATTAAGATTATTTATTATTTATCATGTACAAAGAAAACTGGATATGCGTCCTTGAGTAACTCCACAAGTTGATTTAAATGAATGTGACGTTTGAAGCTGGGTTGATTTCAGATGTTTGCGTTCGTTTAGTGCATTGATGCCTGTGTGCGTTTGTAAATCTGAGTTGTGCGTCCTTTGTGTGCAGGTGTGTTGTGGTTGTCGGTGGTGTCGGAGGTGCTCTACATCCTGCTGCTGGTCGTCGGCTTCAGCCTCATGTGTCTGGAGCTTTTCCACTCCAGCAACGTCATCGACGGACTCAAACTCAACGCCTTCGCCGCCGTCTTCACCGTGCTCTCCGGTAAAATCAAAGACACATAAAACGACACACAATACAGTTTTAGTTAGTTATCTTTTTTGTAAAAACTCATTTTTATTTCATTAATGATTGCTCCACAAATGTACAACATTTCTTAGATTTCTTCACCTTTTTCTGCTCATATTCACTTTATATATAAACTATTTCACTTTGTAATTATAACCCAGCCATAGTCCAGTTTATCTTTTTTTGTATGTGTGTGACTGTTGCTTTTTTGACAGCAAAAGACTGAAAAATCTGCACCACTTGGTTATTAAATGTAGTGCACTGTTTGGCTGACTTGACTGCTGTTAGTCTCTACATAGGAATAGAAGTGTTTATTCATTTAGGGACAATGCAGTTAACAGAGTTCAAGACAAGCATGAAATCTGATGCACAAAGAGTTTGTAGCTATCGTTATTTCTAGTGGGTTACATAAAACTCAAAGCTCTCATAAGCTCAAAATAAAAGTACAAATCCAATTAATGACTCACATTATGAACCTTTAGGAAGCAGCTCTTTTCAATATAGTTCAAACCTTTTTTTGTTGTTGTCGAGGAGAGCGTTCCCATCTCACTGGGTTAAATAATCATTATAAATCTCACAGTAACAAAGGTTAGTTCAGCAGAAAGAGAAACTTTCTAACCTCCCCACGTTGAAAAACAGATTTACGAGCGCAGTGGGCAGGCTGCTGCTGATTTGGAGAGGTCGAGCAGGGTCTGAGGTTATCCCCTGGAAGCCTCCGCCGTGTCGCTTGCCAGGGATTTCTCCTCCAAACTCATGTTAAACCTCTTACACAAGAAGCTGGCCTCGTGCTCGCGATGCTGCACGCTGCTCGCCTCCTGTGAGGATGTTTTCACCACAGACTCTGCTCTCTCCGGCGGCGGCAACGATGTGATCATAAATTCTTCAGCCGTCACCGCACAAGTGAAGGATTTGATTTGAAGCATGTTTTATATTGGCATGAGACGCTGATGAATATCCTTCACCGGCAAAATGTGCACTGACGTTTTACAAATCAATATTATGTTGGTGTGTGGAGTCCGGTCTTTATAAGCCAACGCAGCACAAACCACAGACAAGAGCCTGCTTTCTACCTTCATATACTTTGTCATATTTGTATATATTTTGGCTGTAAATATATATCCATTCCTGACATTCACGCCTGCAACGCAATCCAAAAAAACAAGTTGGGACGGGGTCAGTTTAGGATTAGTAACGAGGTAGAAACTTTAAATATGAATGTGATTTGAAACAGCGGATGTCAACAGGAGATACTAACCCGTGATGTGGTGCAAAAGCCTAAGCCTAGTCCTGCAGGAGGAACGATGTGCAGATGGGGCTCAAATGTGTGAGAAAATCAGTGAAGGGTTTAAAAACAATGATCCTCAAAGGAAGATAGGAAGGGATTTGGATATTTCAGCCTCTACAGTGCAGACCAGAATTTAAAGATTCAAGGAGGATTCGATCTAGAGGAATTTCTGTGAGCATCTGAATACCTGCCGTCGTTTATCTGTGTGATAGAACCACATGGGCTCAGGATTACATCCGCAAATAACATAATAACAAATGCACATAAAGGAAGCTTGATGTTAACTGTGTGTCCAGAAGAACCATCGACTTCTGCAGTGGACCACAAATACGGAGCAACAACCGGCGGAACCAAAGCCAGAAGACAAAGCAGCTTCAGGGTTTCGTTCTTAATATCATCTCCTCATTCGACAGCTCAGGTCGTATGTTACTGTATGAAAAAGTCCAACGAACTGGCAAAGTTTTAAACCATGATGATGATAAACCAACTCTTAATATTCACATAACACTAATGGATGGAAATGCGCATAAGTTTACATTTTTTTCCCCCTAATTTTTGGAACATTCAGTTAAAATTTGTGATAGATTTGGATGGAAACTCAAATAATGTCCACGATACTTAAGACTGTTGTGGACACGCTGTGAACATCCTCCAGATTCAACAATACTCTGTCAGTAGGTAGTGAGGTACATAGTATCATCACCGTGACTGTAAACACCGACTGGAACAACCTCATCCAACGGGGACAACGAACGGTCCAACGATCTCCACATCACATCCACACTCAGTCTGACTGTGTCCAGCTTTAATCTTCTAATTTAAGGATTTAAGACTACGGGAAGCGGCTTTTTTTACCCCCATGAGGGAGTCGAATCTGCACAAGTAAATGTGAAAACAGGGTTTACGTCCACATGAGTGACACATGACCCCACGCGCACACACTTCTTAGAAATCTGTGTCGTCATGAGTCAAGGTCGATGAGAAACGACGCTGTCTTTACAGGGAGCCGTAAATCTGGAGCAGCCGGGTTTTATTGACTGTGGCGTGATGCTGCGCACACACAAACACACACAGATTACAAACACAAACACGTGGCTTGGACCCGTCACACACTTCACGTGACACACACACACATAAACGGCTGCGTTAATGTCGCTCTGACTCATTTACATCACGGCCTTTGATTCAGTGTTTTTTATGAGCGATTACATCTCCATCTCTAATTGATCAAAGCACCGTGTTAAATCAGTTGATACAGTATAATGACTAATTATGACAATTACACAAGTTCTGATTTATTACTGCTAATATGTTGAGCTGCATTTTAGACATGAAGTGACTTATTAGTGTTTTGTTTTGTGAATTATCGCAGCAGATTGTTATTGGTTGTGTCACAACCAGAGGACATAAAATACACCACAGTTAAAAGCATCATATTTCAGTGAACATTAATAAAATCATCAATAAAACATGGAATAAAGACCTGCTTCTGTGCAGATTTGCTGATATACAACACTTCTTGTCGAACCACAGTGAGTCAACGTAGGATATGAAGCCTGTTAAGAGTTTGTCTTGCAGCTGCTAAAGTAAAGCTTATAGAATATTTTCAGACGTTGAACTAACCAGTGCATTTGCAGTAACATTTTAATCGCCTTCATCGTGAGGCGTGGTGTTTCGTCGGCCCCGTGATGAACCGCTGACCTGTCCAGGAATAGGCTCCAGCACCTCCACGACACACAAGCAGTTACGGAAAATGAACTAATTTTTATTTTAGGTATTTATGGTCTATTGGTGAAGTACCATTAATCACTATGGGGGCTGGGGGGCAACAGCAGAGACAAGGATATATAGGACAGAGGGGGAATCTAGGTTATACATCTCCCCTGTCCCTGGTAATCAGTATTGGAGCAGGAGGTTGTGCTTCAACACTGAGATCCTCAGTGGAGTATTAGACATAAAGCATAAAGTTACAAAAAAGTTTTCCAACTTTCCAAGGAGGACAAAATACTCACATTGCACTTTGGTTCACATCTCTTACACATTTCAGCTCAGAGGCTTCATCATCACTCTGGCTTTTTACATCTTTTGGAATCCAATCCAGTGTTTTTACAGCACATCGTTCACACACTCGAATGAAGTATATTTACAGCATGTATTTGCACTTTTCCTCTAATGGAGTACATTTCAAGTACAGTATTCGTTCTTTTCCTCTAATGCTGCCTTTTCCCAAACTTGGGTCATGGGGGTGTTTTTATTGGGTCGACAACTGTCAGAGGAAAATACATAACAATGATACTGATAATTGATGAACAATGATAATTCAGTTCTCTGAAAGAGTTCATAAATGTTCATCCTCAGCAAAGCGTCGTGAAACGCAGAGTCAGTCGTAAAAGACGTAACAAGATGAAAACATAAAAAGAGACGCCATGCGTTTGTGTACGTCAGCATGTGAATTGTTTGTTTCACGTGTCTGTGTGATTGTTGATTTTGTCTTAACTGACAATAGGACATTCCAACAAGTGCAGTTAATTCAACGCTGTTTTGACGGTGGAATTACAGCGATTCCAGGATGTATTCTTGTACATTTGGGTCCTGAGGAGACATCAGATGGAGTCTATGAGTCTCCAGCTGAAAAAGTCTGGGAACCGCTGCTCTAATGAAGTATATTTTAGTGAAAAGGATGGTTTCCGTTGGCAAAGCGCTGTGTGTTTGTTTCTACTGTTTGTATTTACGTGTGTTCATGTCTCTGTGTCGCAGGTCTTCTGGGAATGGTGGCCCACATGATGTACACTCAGGTGTTCCAGATCACCGTCAGTCTGGGTCCTGAAGACTGGAGGCCTCACAGCTGGGACTACGGCTGGTCTTTCTGGTCAGTAACACATGATAACTTCTTCACAACAACTGCCTCTCATTTTGATTAAACGTATCTTATTAAAGCTGCATTAAGTGGATTAAATAAATGCCTCTTTAGCTGCTGGATGCCCCACTTTGTTCGACGCTCATCTCTAATTATGTCTGTCTGCTGTTCACTGCTGGGCAGGTGGAGTAAAGTGAGTTTGACTCTCATTTAACACCGGAGGGAGTCGTTTAGATCGTTAAAGTGGAATACATTTAGTAGAATGATTAGTCTCCACTGCAGCTGAAGGCCAAAGACCTCCTTCAGGACAAATAAAGTGTGAATGTGCTCCTGACGCCTGATGTGCACTCTGACAAACTGAGAGGTTAATCAGTCAAAATAATTTGTAGTAAGTGTATTTTATGTCACTTTATGTAAATTAGCTACGTTCTACACTCTCGTGGAATACAAATAATGTATCTCTGCAGACTCTCAGGCTAAATAAATGTTACATGACTCAATAAATAATAATCTTTAATCTAAAAAAAAAATTTTTACTTGAAAGAAACTCCTTTAATATTTGACAAATCTACAGCAACTATAATAAGTAAGTTTTTTTTCTGTTAGAGGCAGAAACACACAATTTGGCAACACCGTCTACAGAAGCGTATTGTTCAGCAGTTTGGATGTTCACAAGGATGTTCTTGGCGTGGACAGCCCTTTATTGATATTGAATTGACACTGGATGGATTGATAAAACCTCATCAGGCAACAAATGCCAGTGTCTACTTTGTTTTTCCTACACATTTGATGCCAGATTTGCTGCATATGAGAATTCAGACAAAATTAGCAATTAGCATGTTAGCAATTTTGTTCTTTTTTGTCAGAGAGCTTGTAAACACTTTTTACAATTACAATATACAAAAGAATTCCAGCAAAGGCACAAACCACTACCATATGTCTTTGTGTCTCCATCCAGCATGGCCTGGGGTTCCTTCACGTGCTGCATGGCCGCCTCCGTCACCACCCTCAACTCCTACACCAAGACAGTCATCGAGTTTCGCCACAAGCGTAAACTGTTCGAGCAGGGCCTGCGCGAGGAGCAGAACTACCTGGACCAGGAGGCTTTCCACTACTTCCGGGACCGCTCCCTCCAGTCCATCTCCAGCACCGTGGAGGTTTACCCCGGCCACGGAGGAGCCAGAGCCGGGCTGGTCGTCGGCGGCCCGGGCCCTGGTCCGGGTCCTGGTCCAGGTCCGGGCCCAGGAAGGGGGAAGATGAGAGCCACGTCGGCCTCCATAGACCTGGGAGAGAACACAGACTCGTTGGGGGAGGAGCAGTGCTGAGAGGGGGACGAGCTAATTACAGATAATAAGACGGACTGCTCCTTTAAGTCTGGATGGCCTCAGGTGTTTCCGCCAAACCCAAAAGCACAGCCGCGCTTATTTTCTGTTTAAAGAAGATTATGTACTTGACAGGTGGAAATTAATTCAATAGACTGATTTATTGTCCTTATATGAATAGAAAATCAATATAAAGTGTGAAAAATGGACCTTTAACGTGATGATCTGTGAATCTTTGTGGATGGAAAGCAGTTGTTCTCCAGCATATTTCAAGGTGCTATGTGTAATATTTCATCAACAACATAATCTCCGTTGTTAATGACCCATAAACAGAAAATACTACACATAGCACATAACACTAAACTATAGGTCATGTCCAGGTCCTATGTATGACGCTGAATGTGAAAACTGTTAGTGTTCTATTAAAAGTATATGTCTGTTCATTTTTTCAGCTGTGTTGATCTTTTACTAGAGTTGGTGAAACTGGAGTCGATAAGTTTGACAACTGACAAAAATATGAATGTTTGCAAATTTTGCAGTCAAGTTTATTTCTGTATAAAAATAGTCATCTTTGCTCATTTTTTAAAAAAGTTCTTTAATCAGCGTCACTGCCTCGAAGATATAAGACATAACGCACACACAGCACGTGAACATTTTTTAAAGCCTCCGGAAACTTAAATACACAGTCGTCGTCTTCTAACCATGGAACCATTTAGGGTCGTATGTATAAAATAGTAAATCTGTTTCAGTATAAGTTATTTTTAATAAAGCTGCTGAGCTACCAAGTACGTCTTCTTTTGTTAATGCCATCAAATTGTAAGTCACAGCTGTAGACAATTATCAAATAGCGAATCATTCCAACATTACATATTTCTGCATCGCTGTTTTTACAGTTTCAACACAATCCGCTTGTTAAGTCTGACGTCACGATGCCGTGAAACTCATTTCCGGGTCCAAACAGTCAACAAGGTGGAGCCTGTATGCTTTGTTGTTTTTGTGATAATTGGAATAATGTGCCTTATAACTAAGCCTACAGTATCGTGCTGACCCGCGGTATCTGGGCCATAGGGGGTGCTGTGGCACCGCCCCCACTTAAAATTACTTGGAGAAGAAGAGCTATTTCAACATAATATTAAACATATTAATTTTAGCAAAAATGTCTCTGAAATAAAAAACATGTTTAAATTATTATAATATAATACTCATCCTGTGTCCTGTAGTTCATGCCAACATTTATTGGAGTTGTTTTTAACTGTTTTTACTTAATTTCTGTGTAAAAATGTTCACTTCCTGGTGAGTCTTTTGGTGAACAGGTGACCTGAGGCTGTGCTTTCATTGGAGGATTAAAGAATCGCCTCGGGGCGCAAACATTTGTGCCCTGTAGCCAATCAGAATTGTTTTTATTTTGTGTGATTGGATGATTTTCACTGGGTTGTCAAGTGGCCTTGAGTGAGATAAGATGCTTTCTTGAGTATAGACCCAGTTTTTAACCCTCATAATATGCTCATAATGTGGCTGTGTACTAGAACTCTGCTTCTATCATATCTAGAAGTTATTTGGTCTCATATCTAGAAGTTATTTGGTCTCATATCTAGAAGTTATTTGGTCCTGCATAAACACGGTCTGCCATATATCTTGGTATTTTGACTGTACATTTGTTATTGTTTATTGTATATATATACTCCATTTAATAGTTTTTGGAAAACAGCCCTGAATGCATTGAGTTTCTGCCACGTGCTTGATTGGTTGATTAGATACTCTGTAAGTCGCATGTCACCAAATCTGCCAATAGGAAAACTCAACTGCAGTAGTCAGGTTTCAACCAGTCACTATAGTCCTATTCTTCCATCTTTTATTGACCTCATGACATTTTACATCGAGGTCAAGGTAAAGTGGTTAGCAAAAATAGATAGGAGGTAATGTTTTGGACATATTGCTTGTTTGTTGTTGTGTCTTCTCTGTCCAGACGTGTTCCCTCGAGCCCAGCTTAGTACAACACTTTGTGTGAGCGTTTGTGGTCATTTTTGCTCCATGCTGCACTGTGATATGCTGTGGTGTTGGCTTGACCAACAGGGGCTTTCTCCATCAAAAGATGTACTTTTAAAAAGACATGTTTCTGTGCAGTTTGTTCTTACATGCGAGGGCTACATATGGGAATACATATACATGGCTACAAGTGGAAATATAGAGAAGGAAGGAAAGGTTTGGATTGTAAATATAAACACAATATTCCAGCTACAAGAGTGTGTCAAACCAAAATGAGTGTGAGGTCAACTTGAGGAAAACCCTCAAAACCTGCAATACAGACCCCTAGATAGTCTTCAGTAGGCCTACAATTAATTAAACAAGAAACTCACGAGAAAAATCTACACAGTGACTTCCGGTTCATAAAGCAAATGTTGTTTTCAGTTATTGTTTCTGAGCAACATGCATGGAGACAAAAATGCACTGTGGCCAAATTAAACATAGCGGCGAGCGGCTCAAAGTGGAGAATTATTTGGGGCTGAAGAAAAAACTGTCCAGGGCGACAGAAAAGAACGCTCTGGCCAGGAAATGTGCAATCACCGAAGAGATCGTGTGTCACTGCTGAGAGCTGAAAGCTACGCTGGATTTGGTCTGAAACGCTGAAATAGAAGTTAAATGATGTGTTGAAGTGAAAAAGTGAAGCTCAAATAGCTTACATTACAAATATTGTTAAAGTGAAAAATTAAAGTTGAAGAAGAAGCTGTTTAACGATATGAATTAGATAAAAAATGTTGAAAACTTCACTATGTATAAGACATAAATGTTTAATCTTCCAAAAATGTGTGTAGAATCTGTAGTAATATTGCTAAAAGTTAAAGTACATGAATTTGGTAAAAATGTCATGACTTGAATGAGTTGAAACCTTTTAAATGAAAAATGTAAGCAGAAATAGAATTCAAAGGATTGTGTAAACATAAGAAAAGTGTATTAACATTTATGACACACTGTAAGTAAGTATTCTCGAATTCAATCTTTTACTGTGAAACTGCTCTGAAGAACTGAACTGTGTCGGATCATCAGCCAATCAAAATCAGCAATCACACAGTGAGTGTTAATATCAAACACATTTACTATTGACTCATGAATCTGGAAGTGCATAATAAATATAAGACATTAATGAACCTCGTGTCGTTAAACATCTTAACATGGACAGTGCTCACAGACAGCATTTACTATAGATAACACTCCAATCAGAATTTTAGGTCATTTTTGAATATTTTAAAGTAGAAATACTACATATAGCTCCTTTAAGGGGAAATGTTTTTTTTCTTAGCAAAACCATGTATCCACAAAATTTAGAGAATATATGAGTGAAAAGAGACAACGCACAACAAAAATAAAAGATGTGTGGACAGTGAATAAAGTGACCTGATAACGTGTGTTCAGACGCTCCAGAGCATTATCGCCTTGTCTTCTGCTTTGTTATGTAATAAAGTCTGTGTTTTATTTTGTGTTTGGCAGCTCGGATCGAGTCAAAAAACAGTTAAAGACAAACAATATCATAGGTTTTTCTTGGTAAATGTCTTGATGTAGTGAAGCAGTGAGACGATACCGCCGAATCCCATTGGACGTTTTAAAGTCAGACAGCAGGCACCGAGCTTGTTCTTTAAAAAAGTAGGACTTTTTTTTACAAGACTGCTGCTGCTACTTATCAACTGTAAACCATCCCGCTGCGTACGTGGATTTTATTGGAGAGGGGACGGCTGTGTATCTGCTCCTATTAAACCCAACCTCAGGGACGAGCCTTTGGGAAAGCTGTGGTGTCGTTCTGATTTGTGTCGCTCTGCAGTGTATTGTCATTGAGTGTTTTTTTCTCTTATATTACACAGGTTGTAAGACAGTGATGACAGATATAGAAATATAAATATCTTCAGTGCTGTTCTCCATATGAGCACATGAAGTAGGTCCGTGTACAGTGTTTTTAATTAAAACACGTCTGTGTGTGAAATGTTTGATCTATAGCTTTTTTTATGTGTTATATCCTACATGCTCCTTGTTTGGAGTAATAGCATCAAAACTTGACCCAAAAGGTATGAGCACTGACAGGGTATTTTTGGCTTTTTAACTGGACCGTTACTCTGAGGTTGCATCAGTCCTTTGATGGTCTAAGTGCTGAGTTATTTAACCCGACATGAGCATCAAATCCCAAAAAAGGACTATAGTATCAGTGTTTTAGATCTAATTAAAAGAAAATACCAAAAGTCAGTTTCCAAAGCTCTGCCTCGGCATGTCAGACTGATAAAAGCAGTTTTTCAGTGAACTACTAACTACATTTAAATGCTCAGAATCTGGATTAAAGTCATTAAAAATGACTAGGCTATGTTCTTTTCTTGACGTGTGCTTTATTAAATCAAACATTTCCGTTGATGTTCAGTCTGTTTCATTTGGTGCCAAATAACCCTTTACTAACTTCATGTTAACCTTTAACGTTAGTTGTAGCTATTTCATTACAAAGGAAATGGAATAACATCGATATACGTCTCTAAATGTGATGTGAATTAAACTCTGAGCTAATTCTCTAAGCTGCTGGAGGAAGAGACATTATACAGACCATCTGTAGCAACATTCCTGTAAGAAAAGGCTGATGTTTCACACAGAGAAGAGGACGAAGTCTGCTCTTTCGGGGAGATGTAAGTGGGGAGACGCCCTTTCTTAAAATCAACACTTCTAACTTTTCTATGCAGCAGAAACCCACAAGGGACCCCCGCGAGAGGGGACGGCGGGACCCGGGGCTCTGGTCAGAGTCCATGGGGCTGCAGGTGCAGGTGGCAAAGGGGCTGCGGCCGGAGATGAGACGCCAGCTGTTCTTCGTCTTCTCCGGTCTGTCAATCATAGACTGGATGTCTGGTCCGAGGAGGGAGTGAGCGGAGGTGGGCATGTTCAGAAGCTGCCACTCAGAGGCTCAGCCAGAGGTGACGGTGGTCAACCTGGGCGGCACACATGGCCAACCCACCGTCAAGGATGAAAGCCCGGGACCTCATTCAGGTCCTCTGGAGTGAGTGTGGTCCAGTAGGCACCTAGTGGAAGTTTGCCGCCAAATGGGGTTCCCACAGGCCCAGAGGGAGGCAGAATGAAGGAAGCAGACCCTGACTGCATCCTCTGTCAGCAGAACCCTTGTCCCACCGCCAACCCCCGCCCCTGGGCCAGTGCTGGAGGGGGGACTCCCAGTCCCACTTGGTGGTTTATCCTATTAGTAGATCATTTTAAAAAGCAAAGTTTCATTCCATTTATAATCGTCTGTCACATTCAGTGATTATATAATATAAATCATTAAATTACGATGCAAATTGCAGTATTTGTATTCTATTCTTTAGTTTGGTACCATTATTGAATTGACTGAAAGAGATTGAGATTATTAAGCTTTTAGGGAATTTTGTATATTTTATTAAATTAAGTATGTTGAATTATTGATTGTTTTCTAGAAATAGTCATTTGTTTGACTGTCCTTCTTCAACCTGCTCACTGCTTTCAGTCATGTTACCTGAAGGTCGCTGTAAAGCTCAGAGGAGAACCAAAGACATACTCTGTGAATTCATCACTACAATCAACCCCTTTAAATATTAATCAGCTACTGAATCCACAGCAGAGTATTCAGATATATCTAATGAATCCACCTCATCTCTATAAAATGGAGGAAAATTGTCAGTTTGTTAATCAGTCTTCTGTCTGTAACATTAGCACGAACTCTCATTCAAATTAATCAACTCTGCTCACACATCAAGGAGGCTGATTGGAGATGATTATTCACATTATCAGGGTTTTAATCTGCTTTGAAAAGTACACGTGAATCGTTACATTTACATAGACTTTAATCCTGCAGCAGTGTGAGGAGGGATTCTCCACAGATAGAACCCACTGTACGTGAACATCCGTAAAGTGGAGCTCTGACGGGGACAGCGCTGGTTGTAGAGGTTGAAAGACTGCACTGAGGGCTGTGTCCAAAACTTATCACGTCTCTGTTTTAACTCTTTAAAGAGGTGATCTAAGTATTTGCGGATGGGGCGTTGACTGTCCCATGAGAATGGTGCTTTTGCCGTCCAGGACTCCACATGTATGTCCTCTTTAGATTTTATACAGAACATCTGTATATGACTATGATTGGCTTCCCATGGCTGTAGCAGGATCTCCTGTGGACAGAGACAGGAATGCTTCTCCTAATATACGGTAAAGCTTATAAGCCACTTGAAGCAACAACGAAGACATCTGGATTCAGACTCCTAAACAATTTTTGTCTCGATCTTAATTTTCTCTTCTCTTTTAGCCCTGAGAGACTTGCGCTGGCCCTCACGACTGAATGTTTTTTTGGTATGAATCATAAATGGTTAGATTATACTGAATATTGAATTTGATTTGTGACTCAATGTCACAATGACACAAATGTAACAGGAATATTTTAACATTCCAGAATGAACGTACCCAGTCCTTGACACGGAAATCAGTGTATTGTGGCTTCTAACATGTAGGAAATGGAGGTAGATAACATCCATGAACTCCCAGCACAGAAGAGACTCAAACTTCACCTGAGCACATGCACATCTTCCGTATTGAACTTTTAATTCAGTAAACTTAAAGGTCTAAAGTTAAAGCATTCAGTTCACGACTGGACAGAAATCTAGAAGAAAAGACAACTGATCCAGATTAAAAGCACACTCGAGGAAAGAACCCAGTGGACCGGGTGTAGACGGACATCAGAGACCCGTACAGAGCAGTCCTCCTCCCCCACGTTGACAACCCTGACCACCTGGCTGCCATGCTCATACCAGCATACGGACCCGGCTGAAACGGGACAAGCCAGCGGTCGGAGACGTCCAAACATGGCCACATGGAGCTACATCAGCAGTGACACAGCGGGATGTCGTCAGAGAGGCAGCGACACATGACAGAGTGACTGACCAGCAGGAATACGCAGAGTCCGGCACTGGCTACCTTAACAAATGCGTGGATGATGTGACAGTGGTCAAAACCATCAGGAGGCGAGCCAACCAGAAACTGTGGCTAACTGGGGAAGGAAGTCTGTCCATTGCTGAGAGCCGCATTTGCTGCTGCATTTAAAACTGGGGATGATGCAGCATCCAGACTGGAGAGGAAAAATGTGTCCCGGGGGATCAGGGAGGCAAAGCGGATGTATGTTCAAAAACTAAACAGCCACTTCACAGACGACAAAGACTCACGTCATCTGTGGCAGGGATTTCACAGCATGACGAACTACAAGAATCCTGAATCTAACTGGTCCACTGTGCATTCAGAGCCATGTTCCGACTTAAAGTAGCATGTTTTCTGCACGTGCTTGTTTGAACTTTTATTTGTTCAGCTTTGTATCAGACTGTAAAGTCTCCAGAGACTCGTGAAATGTCAGTTAAATATCAGGAACATCGGTTCCCACTGACCATAACACTCCCTCCGAGCGCCGTCTCTCATATGAGCAAACTGAGTGAGCAGCAGCTGGCGAACAGATATTACAGTGATCTCCTTCCACCCCTGAGAAAAGAAAGCTATCAGATGCCATCATGGACAGAGAATTTTCAGATTTCATGGTGGATTATATGGGTGAAGGCAGCAGGATTTGACTCTGATAGTGGAAGATAAACAACAAAGAGTTTGGTTTTACGCATATTTATAGATGTGAAATACAGTTAAACACCAGAAAACACATTATAAAAACAGAATATGCCCATATTCACTCATAACACACACTGTTAGAGAGCACGATAAGAATTTAATGAGCTTTTGCTGACATCTACTGGCCGTCTCTCATCATTACATCATCCTACAACAGGACTTCTCGTAGTTGAACAGGTAACTGAAAAATCATTCACGTTCAAGCATCAAATTTGGCATGCGCATTACTTCAAACTATTTGATCCTGACAGTAGGTCTTTGAATAAAGCAGGTTCCAGTATTTTGAATTAACAAGAGTTCACTTTAGTTGGAGATGTACACACTATTGAGTGTCGTTGTACCTACACTCCAAGGTGTTCAGCGCCACTGATCATACATTCAATGTTCTCATGTCCTCGGTGCATGTTATCAATCAATGCCTTGGCTTCATTTTTTTGTAATTATCTAAGGGTGCCATTGAACCCATAAAATATGACACTCGTTGCCACTTCTGATGCATGTGCTAAGTTTTGCGAGTGTCTGAGCGTGTTTATGTTCCTAAAAATAAGATTTAATTGGCAAAAAAAGCCGACAAGAATAATGCTAACAGTTTCAGGAGGTCCTTTGCACTGGTTATCATTTGGAAATATTCCAAGCTTGTCACACAGGTCACGTAGAAGCTGCATAAAACCTTCAACTGTCCACTCTAACGGCGCTGCGAGGAAAATCCATGAAATTAACATAGATGCAGTTCTCATAGATGCAGTGTATACTGTATGACGAGGTCCTGAAATGGCAGTTTTTGCCTCAAACATCATTACATAACGTGAAGTGAAGCCTCTGTGGATATTCAAATTCCAAATGTCCAGTGGAGAAGGCCCAACCATAATAGGATACGACGAGGCCTGCTGACTGTTGACTTTAGCTAATTTGGTTAAAGTTTTCAAAGCAGGCAGACGCAGAGAAGCTCTTTAACCTCTCAAACCCTGATTATCCGTGTAATTCACCCTTAAGTAGCTTTAAAGTGATCCTCCACCCAAAGTAGGCTATCGAACACCGAAGGTTTGAGAAAGCCTTTAAAGTGCCCTCACTGATTTAAGAACGGGTCACTGGTTTTGGCAGTGCACTAGTTCGGATGAAAATACAACTTTTTGGCAGTTTTCCTGTAAAACTCCACAAAAATTCACAAAGAGTTCATCGTGGTAACAAGTACAAGGCCTTAGGGTTAGGTTTTGGATGATGTCGAGAGCAGCTCTGAGCAGCAAGGAGAGATGTGGCCAAACGTGTTAAATAAAATGTATTATTCACTACAGGTCAGTCAGACACTCATTATTATAAGTGTATAAGTTATATATAAGTGTGTTTTGACCTTTGACCACCAGAATCTAATCAGCAGATCCATGAGTCCAGTGAACATTTCAACTGAATTTGGAGACGTTTCCTTAAGGTTTTTTTGTTTTTGTCAAACAGTTAATTTGAAAATTCATGGATGACTATAATAATAATTATATTTCAGCATTAAAAATATAATTTCGGTTCAAGAGCTTCTACATACTGATGTGTTAACCATTCCACAAACATAAAACATGATTTTGGTCATTATCAATGCTGTTAATTTAGGGCAGCTGTGGCATAAACCGTACATCGGGTGATCTAATGTATTTGTTAAGGATTGTACCTTTATGTTTGATTTAATGAGATGTATTTAATGAAATGAGTTTTTACATAAAAGACAAAACAAGACTTTTTATTTGTATACGTTTTATACAGTACTTCAGTATTTTCTACTATATTTCTCCTCGTCTTTTCACACATTTGAAGCTTTTCAAACCAACACTCTTTTAAAATAACCAAAGTCCTATTGAAGCTGTCGGACCAGCTCCTCGTCCACCTCCGAGTCTGAAGTGTCTCGTGTTTTCGTGGTGTTTTCTCTGCCGGGTTTTGCTTTCGGCTTGAAGGCCACCGACAGCAGCTCCTTGTGGATCCTCTGCTCCCTGTGTCTCCTCAGCAGAGCCAGGATCTCCCTCCTCTGGTCCGCCATGGCCGCGTACCGCTGTCTCTCCTCTCGTCTCTGCCGGAGAGCGGGGACCCTCGGCGGCTCCGGAGCGGACAGTCTGGGACCGGCGGTGCCGCTGCGCTGCGGCCGGGACACGGGCAGCCTCTGCCGGATATCTGCCGACACCAGCCGGGACTCCTGCGGAGGAAGGAGGGACAGGGAGCTCCACAGCTGCCTGGCGTGAGACACGTCCTCCGGGGAAGAGCCTTCAAACACGGTAAAGAACTGATCGAAGTCGTCTTCCTCCGGAGACTCGTCCTGGGAGGACATTTCACCGACTTAGATGTTTTATTTAGTGTTGTTTGGTTTGGTCAACATGGAAACAGGAGTACGGCAAGGCAGCAGGGACAAACAGGACGCGAACGTCACCTCAAAACGTCAGGTGGTGAAAATTAAACTAAAGTAGAAATAAAATAAAAAGACTCTGGTAAAAGTAGAAGTACTGGTGGAACTAGTTTACTGCAGTAAAAGTATCTGAAATGAACTTAAAGAATTAAAGTCAAGAGTCACGAGAGACATTTTAATACAATGTGATTAAACCATTATAAAATAATACAACAATAGACTGAAAATAATGAACTTTAACTTTGCTAGAATGTGCGGATCAGTTTTTTTTACGTCGTTTTTGTCTTGTTTCGTCTTTTACGTCGTTTTTGTCTTGTTTCGTCTTTTACGTCGTTTTTGTCTTGTTTCGTCTTTTACGTCGTTTTTGTCTTGTTTCGTCTTTTACGTCGTTTTTGTCTTGTTTCGTCTTTTACGTCGTTTTTGTCTTG